>CAIGRH010023278.1:0-11344 GCA_903798295.1 Fraxinus nigra | reverse complement strand
AACCGAACCGAACCGACCCATGAACACCCCTACTTGGGTTTGAGAAAAAGAAGAGGGTGAGTATGTGTAGTGGCTGAGTTAAAACCCTTCAACAGGCTCCGGGACGCACGCCCCGTGAAAGTTAGGGCACGCGCCCTAATTTAACTAGCCTCGGGTGAGATCTGCTTCCTTATAGGTGCATACCTAGCCTGCACACTAGGTCACGTTCCCTTAATACCCAATCCCGCTATAGGTACATGATTCATATTACAGAAAACTCACAGGTTTTTGAAAATTGCTGACGTGGCATTAAATTTAAAAAAAAAAAAAGTCAAAAAGAGTCATCGGCCTCTCCGTTCATTTTGCCCCAAATCCCACCTAGATAGAAACCTCTCAGCGTCTCCATTCACAGAAAACCTTCGTGCACCAAATCCCACCCAAATTGAAACCGATGTCGCACTACACTCAACTTCAGGTCGGTGGCCGAAAGAGAAACCAACCATTGCAATAACCTCCACCTCCGGTCAATGGCGAAGCCGCGAAGAACACACAGATGTGTTCTTGCAGAGTTGAGTGCATCCTTTGAAGCTTGTGTTCAGTGAATTCTGTTAAGTGAATCATGTAGGATTGATTCATTGCATTAGTAAGATTGGGTGTAAATATGTGATTTTGGTGGCATAGCTTAATATATTGATTTTGGTGGCATAGCTTAATTTCGTTGTGATGAAGTCTGTATTTTTTACGAGTTTGATGATTAATATCTATTCACTTGTAGTTATGCATGTGGATACCGGTAAATATGAGGTCAATTGTTCTTTATGAGATTTGGTGTAAATATGTGATTAATGTTTTGAGGTAGAACTGGATACCGTAACAAAGATCGATTGTTCTTCACCTGTAGTGATGCATGTGGATACTTCGATTGGGTGAAAGATGCCACTTTAAGTGGGAAATCCGATTCAGTTAGTAATGTGGTGAATCATGCGCCGAACGAGGAAAATGAAAAGCTGCCAAAACTGTTTGACGGGCTAGCTAGAATTAGCGAGAAGCGAGGCGTCGACATATCGCTGCAAATTACTTTCAGCATGGAAAAAGAAATTGCCAAATGTGGTGGTGAAGGAAAGGGTTCGAAGTGATGGATATGCCATCAGTCATTGTAGGCTCAAATTGCTCATGTCTTAGAATCTTAGCCCTATTTCTAGTTCATATGTGAACTTTTAGCAATATTTTCAAGCGATTTCAATGTTATAGTACTGCATGTTTTGCAATCTTATTTTTTCCAGCCATTTCAATCTTATAGTGCCATTTATATCCAGCTCTATCACATGAACTTGAGTTGAAGAATAATACTTAAAGATTGTGGGATAAAATCAGCAACATGAACTTGATCGATGACAATAACATAATCTAATAATAACAAAACAAAACAAAACCAGATGGTATTAAAGAGTAGCAGCTCAAAATGGANTCTTAGAATCTTAGCCCTATTTCTAGTTCATATGTGAACTTTTAGCAATATTTTCAAGCGATTTCAATGTTATAGTACTGCATGTTTTGCAATCTTATTTTTTCCAGCCATTTCAATCTTATAGTGCCATTTATATCCAGCTCTATCACATGAACTTGAGTTGAAGAATAATACTTAAAGATTGTGGGATAAAATCAGCAACATGAACTTGATCGATGACAATAACATAATCTAATAATAACAAAACAAAACAAAACCAGATGGTATTAAAGAGTAGCAGCTCAAAATGGACCTTAAGGTAATAGACTACCAATCTCAGCCAAGAACTTGAAAGCCACCATTCTCAAGGTAATAGACTACCAATCTCAGCCATCTAACATCATCTAACAATAACAAAACCACCTCAGTTTCACATACACAGCCAACACGGCCAATTAAATGTACTTACAGACACAATTAAATTACTAACAGAACAAGATGGTAGCAAAGAGTAGCAGCTCAAAATGGACCTTCCAAAGCCTACTATTACTAAAGAACGAGAAACCCCACAGAGATGGTAAGTCCAGAAGAACAAGAGCTTCCTTGAGCAGGTGCAGGTGCAGGTGCAACTTCGTCATAATGCAATGGGAGAAAGAGCTGCAGGGAAACTAAATAGCACTTGTCGAGAAAACTACAAACAACATTGATGAGTTTCATATTATAAAAAGTTGAAGAAGAAAATGTATTACCATTTATTCATCACAATTCTCTCCACCATGATGGTCTCCACCTTGATGGGGTAAACGTTGATAGACGTATGTTGTGTCAATGTCCTCGGAAAGAAGAAAAAACCAAAAATACAGTCATTGTCTAAAATATTTAGGTTGAACTAACATTCCTTCCAAATACTTTAAATTGAAGAAACCTACAAGTTTCTAGCAATGAAAAACGCTTAAATGCTCAAAAACAAACCTTCAAAAGCTATAGATTCGCACATAATCAGTTTCTTAGCACCCAAATCGAACCAGAAGAGCTTTAACTGGCTTCAAATAGCGTGAGCAAAGAGGAATGGTGAGTTCGGGAAATGGTGAGTAAAAACTAAATGGAAGGGCTGGAGATGTCGTCGGTATAATGTTCACCGAAAATGCGGAGTTCGGGATTGCCGGTTCAAGCTTCTTAGCTTCCCTGGCTGGTGAGTCCCGCCTAAATGGTAGAAATGTGGGAGTATTGTTTTTAGTTTTTGACTTTCTTTCTTTTCTTTTTTTTTTCCTTTTTCATTAAAGCCACGTCAGCTTTTTCAAAAACCTGTAAAATGTCTGGTAAGATATCCTATACTCACAGCTTAATTCCTTAATACCAGCAGGAGAGTTGTTTTCCCTACTTCCAAAATTTTTCTTCTCCGGGCTCCCCTGACTCTTTGAAACTCATGTTTTTTCATGCCATTGTGTCTAAGAAAGATAAAGTGTATGTAGAACTCTAAAAGATTTTGAAACCCCATATCAACCTCAAACAATACGTTGCAATCAAACTTAGTTCAAAACTTCATTTTCACTCAAATCCCAAATTTTTCAAATTATCGCTCAAGTATGCTTGAAACATCCCCAACAACAGTTGAAAAGAGTAAAAGTAATGTAGGAGCAAAGATTTTACGAAATTCACTCATTTCCCAGACTAACATGCTTGTGAATGGTTAAAGCTCTAACAACCTAATTTTTGCCACAAAATGCGTGATTTCCACTCCAACTCAAGTAAGTATAGTTTTAACACCCAAAACTTATGCGAAACACATTTTAAACTCATGTGACTTGTTACTCATATAAATAATCATAAAATAAACGCACCACGTAGCAAACTTACAAGCTCGCATGTAGCATAGGGGCATGGCGACCCGGTTCTATACGCACCGAGGTGAACTCAGCCTAATAGCTACTCATCTAATCCTCTTTACAAAGGTCCGCAATACGAGTTCGCCCCTAGCGAGGTGGCTCGTCAAATAATAGCAAATCTTATGAAATGATTGACAAGACAACACACTGCTTCTGCGTACTTACGAAGCCAAATCATTAGTCCATAAGTAAAGATATAGGGATCTCAGCATTGATTGATACTAATAGGAGCCGTTAGATCTACTACCATCGGAGGGACCTCAGTCACTCGAGATTTCATATAAAAACTCACATCCCACACGTTAAGGGGTAATGAAAATTTATACACTTAAGAAATATTCAATTCTCTCCATCATATATTAATTCCGACCCCCTTTTACGTACAAAAAAAATCCCTCACAACTTCTAAAATACTCTGGATCATTTTCCTTCATAAAAACATTCATGAAATGTGTGATTTAAATTTCATATATATTAAAATCGGGCTCAAGTGAATATTAGTTTTATTTATCTGTTGGCCACGTCACAGAACTATTTTTTTGGGGTCAACAGATTCGCGCCATTTGTGGGAATCTTTGATACCATAACCGCATACATCCTAGTGGTAAAAGCTATTGGTGAAAAATCTTGAAGAAATGTTTTGGCTCTTGAAGAAAAAACCGTTTTGAAGAAACAATTCAAAAAACTTGATGAGTTCAAGTCACCAAGGAACGCATGGTGGAGATGGACAGCAGGATGCCTCTAAAGAAGAGGTTCTCCGCACAAATGTAAATATGCATTGCCTCCACTATCACCATAAGAGAGGTGGTACAACTGCGCATTTGGCATAGGAAGTTGGAGAGATGACCGAAAATATGAGAAACATGGCTCAATAGAATACAGCCATGCAACAATTATTGATGCAAATGCACCAGCGAGCTGGGTCATAGTTGCCTCAGCACAGAATTTTTCACCAGGAAGGCGAAGATAAAGACACAATGGCATACCCTCAAAGGTATGAAATGAATGACCCAACGGAGAGAGAGGTGGGAGTTGATACTTCCACCAGCTCTGTTACAAGTCGCCTCGGCAATAACATACAAATGGAGGAAAATTTTCCCCCGGAATACACCCAGCAGCACGAACCTCAAAGATCTGCCAGTATCTTTGTAGAGTTGGACCCTCACGGCCTAGGAATAGGTCCCAACAACCTTCCCCATCTCAAAAGGGAAGAGAGCAGCACCAAGGGTACGAGCATCAAGGAATCTCGCCTTCGCCTAGAAATAGGCGAGAAATAAGGGACGATGCAAACGCAAGGATCTAGTTGGGATTTCATAGCCCCGTTACCAAGCGGAGGAAAATGATTCTGACGGTCCATATAGGTCATTCGAACTGGATGACGATGACGAGAGTCTGCTATTTTCTCAAGAGTTGAGAAGCGCTCCAGTTCCTAACCATTTTATGCCTCCAAAAATACCCAAGTATGAAGGCAAGGGCGACCCAGCGAAACATCTCAACAAATATAAGACTCAAATGTCTCTGCGAAGAACCTCGTCGGCACTGAAATGTCAAGCTTTCCACCTCACACTAACAGAAGCTACTAAAATCTGGTACAGACGCATTCCAGTTGGCAGTATCAGGAGTTGTTCGGATCTAAAAAGGCCATTCTGAACCTGTACTTGTCGAGTAAGGAGGGAGAGACCTCTATCTAAAGACTCCAAGACATGAGGTGATGAGCAGGGAAAACTTAAAAAGTTACCTGGCTCGCTTTACTGATGAAATGATTTACTGTGAACAAGTGGATAGGGAGGCTCTTTCCGCCCTCATAGGAGGACTCCTCATGAATACCTTATTTTGGAGATATGTGCGCAATAGGAATCTCACCACTTATGATGCCCTGATAGAAATGGTGAGAAGAGAGATTGTTAATGAAGAGTTGATTGATTACCATAACCGAACTTCTATGGGGCTGCCACTACCCCGGAGGCAACGAAGGGGCCCCTTATCCCATTTGGTAGATCAACAGTGGACCCAAGCACGACACAACATAGCTCCCACTTCAGGACAAACATTGGCCATTACCACGCTAAACGTCATGCCCTCTTTGGCATATGAAGAGGTTGGACCTGACACTCACAGGCAGCCAAACGTATCCATAGGAAGAGCCAGAGGGGGAGGAAAGAACAGAGAGCCTAGAGACAGGCAGTACTGCACATATCACCAGACTAGTGACCATAGTACTGAAAACTGCATGTCCAGGTAGTATCACGAAGAGCCCATCGGTGCCCCTACTGAGGATAGGAATATCCATCGCAGATAGGAAAATGTTTCAACCTATAGGTAAAGGCCTCGACTAAATGAAGAAATGTGGAACGCCGGAATGAATCACCTCGAAGAGAACACGAGGAGGATAGAAATAGGACAAGGGGTCAAATGCCCCGGAGGTAGCCACCAACAAACATTGATGACGCTCCCATCAAAGAAATCAATACCATAATTGGTGGTCCACATATTGGAGAGAACTCAAAAAAACTCCCTGAGAAACTATGTAAGAAAGGCGAAGGAGCCTCTCTGACGAATTACTCAATTAACAACTCTAGTCGAGGCGCTGGAAGCACCCCACCCACACTTTTTCACCAGAAGATGCTGCGAGAGTTCATTACCCACACTATGACAAATTGGTGGTTCGAGCTGTGGTGGCCAGAAATGGTCTTAAGAGCACGATGGTTGACAATTGGAGTTCTGTCAATATTCTCTTCGAAACCACCTTTGACAAGATGAATATGGACCATGAGCTTGCTGACCGTCCGTCTTTACGATTTTACAGGAGATAGCATTGTCCCTAAATGGATAATCACATTAGTAGTGGAAATGGGAGAGTTCCCATTCAGAGAACACTTTATGGAGTTCTTCATAGTAGACCACCGATCCGCTNCACTTTTTCACCAGAAGATGCTGCGAGAGTTCATTACCCACACTATGACAAATTGGTGGTTCGAGCTGTGGTGGCCAGAAATGGTCTTAAGAGCACGATGGTTGACAATTGGAGTTCTGTCAATATTCTCTTCGAAACCACCTTTGACAAGATGAATATGGACCATGAGCTTGCTGACCGTCCGTCTTTACGATTTTACAGGAGATAGCATTGTCCCTAAATGGATAATCACATTAGTAGTGGAAATGGGAGAGTTCCCATTCAGAGAACACTTTATGGAGTTCTTCATAGTAGACCACCGATCCGCTTAGCATGAAGTTCCGGGGCGACCCGCCCTGAAAGAATTGGAAGCAGTAACATCTGTACATCATCTCTACATGAAATTTCCTACCAAAGAAGGAATTGCCACAGTACAAGGCGACCAAATGGGTTCAAGGGAGTGCTACCTTAGCTCCCTAAGAAATTCTGAACCCAAAGGCGTAAACATGATCCTATTAGATATCGAAATGCCTGACGCATCTGGAGAGGGCTTAACCCCTGAATAAGGGAAAGACATCAACATGATAGATATCCCTGAAAAAGGGGTCATCGAGGTGGATTTGGACCCACAAGTTACGGAGTCTAATTTACAGGCGACCCCAGTGGAAGAGCTAGAGCTTTTCCCCATTTCTCCAAGTGGCCCTACAAGGTCATTGCAGATAGGGAAAAACCTTGAAACAAAGACGAAAGCCAAACTTAGAAACTTCCTACTCAACAACTTGGACGTGTTCGCTTGGAAACACGAAGACATGGTTGGGATTAATCCTAAAGTCTTCCACCAGCTCAATACAGATCCTAAATTCACCTCCCATAGGCAAAAGAGAAGAGTCTTGAATCTAGAGCGATATACAGCATTAAAAAAAGAAGTGAAGAGGCTCATATCGAAAGGATTCATCAGGGAGGCAGCATACCGAAGATGGATATCGAATCCAGTATTGGTGAAAAAGTCTAACGGTAAATAGAGGGTCTGCATAGATTTTTTCAACCTCAACCAAACATGTCCAAAGGATAGCTTTCTGCTCCCAAAGATCGACCAATTAGTTGACTCCACTACAGGCCATTAAATTGTTAAGTTTCATGGATCATTATTCAGGGTATAATCAAATCCCCATGCACCCCGCCGATGAGGAGCATACATCTTTCATCACTGATTGAGAATTGTATTGCTACAAGGTCATGCCCTTCAGTTTGAAGAATTTCGGCGCAACTTTTCAGCAACTAGTTAAAAAAATGTTATTTGATCTTCTAGGAAAAACAATCGAAGTGTACGTTGATGACATGCTAGTGAAGAGCCTCCAGTCAGTTGATCATATTGGACATCTTCAAGCAACCTTCGACATCCTAAAGAAGTATTGTATGAAGTTGAACCCATTGGAATGTACCTTTGGCATCGCCTTTGGAAAATTCCTAAGATACATGATTAACCAGCGAGCCATTAAGGCGAACCCAGAAAAATTAAGGCCATGTTAAACATGAAGTCTCCTAGAAAGCCAAAGAAGGTACAATGCCTAACAGGACGTCTCATAGTACTAAACTGGTTCATATTAAAGGCAATGGATAGATGCCTTCCTTTATTTAAAGTACTGAAGAGACGAAAAAGGTTTCAATGGAGCACTGAATGTGAAGAGGCATTCTAGGGACTGAAGGAACACCTGGGACAAGCCCCTTTCCTTTCGAAGCCTAAAGAGGGAAAATGTTGCTACTATATTTGGCTATGAGTGCAAACGCAGTGAGCTCGGTACTGGTATGAGAAGAGGGTAGCATACAATATCCTGTCTATTATGTTAGCAAGGCCCTCCTGCCAGTAGAGACACGTTACACGGATGTGGAAAGGCTCGCCTTGTCCTTGATGATCACCTCAAGAAAGTTGAGACCCTACTTTCAGGCACACAGCATACGAGTTTTAACAAGCTTTTCCCTCAAACGGGTATTGCAAAAACTAGACTCATATGGAAGATTGATTAAATAGGCTATGGAATTGAGCGAGTTTGCCATTTCATACCATCCCAGAACTTCGATGAAGGGGCAAGCAGTAGCAAATTTTGTTGTCAAATTCACAGAAATGACAAACATCAATGTTACGATGGAACCGACAAACCCTCCAGCATGGATGTTATTGTTGGATGGGTCCGCATGAGAAACAAGCTCAAGAGCCGAAGTGTTGCTGGAAAGCCCAGATGGTCACAAGTTTAATTGTGCATTGTAGTTTGATTTCAAAACTTCCAAAAACGCTGTTGAATACGAGGCACTCTTAGCAGGCCTCAGGTTGGCCAAAGAGATGCAAGTGAAAAATTTGGCAGTCCGAAATGATTAGCAACTAATCATAAGCCAAGTCAATGGCAGTTTTGCAGCCAAAGACAAAGGCATGGCAACATACCTGAAGAAGGTAATGGAACTAATCCATTGCTTCGACAAGTTAGAATTAATCCAAGTTCCCATGGCTGAAAACATGCATGTAGATGCCCTATCAAAATTGGCAAGTAGCAAAGACTCGGAGTTGTTCAAATTTGTACCTGTGGAGTACCTCTCCAGGCCCTCCACAACTAAAATAGAAGAAGTGATGTGGGTCAGAGAAACTCTCCAATGGATGCGACCCATCATAGCATATCTCCAGGATCAAACCTTGTCGAAAAATAAGGAAAATGCCCATAAACTCAGGTGCAAGGCTGTCTATTATGTGTTCAAGAATAAAGTCCTATACAAAAGAGGGTTTTCATCACCCATTCTGAGGTGCACGGGGGAGACGAGACGAATTACGTGCTGAGAGAAATCCACGAAGGGATATGTGACAACCACACTGGAGACCTAGTACTGACCCATAAAGTGCTCATACAAGGCTACTATTGGCCAACCTTTAAGAAAAATGTTCTTCAGTTTGTTAAAAAATGTGACAAATGTCAGAGCTTCTCCTCCATCCAGAGGCAACCTCCCAGGAGTTAATAGTGGTGTCCAACCCATGGCCCTTCGCAAAATGGGGGGTCGATCTGATAGGACCCATGCCGAAGGGAAAAGGAGGAGCAAATTACGCCATCGTCGCCATTGACTACTTTACTAAGTGGGTCGAAGCCGAACCTTTGGCTAAAATCACTGAGGCTCATACTTCCAAGTTTCTATGGAAAAACGGTGTATGTCGGTTCGAAATTCCCCACTCAATAGTCACGAATAATGGGCAACAGTTCGACAACAAGAAGCTCCGAGATCTTTGTGATGAGCTAGGCATTAAAAAATATTTTTCCTCTCCTCATCATCCCAAAGCAAATGGTCAATTTGAAGCGGTCAACAAGACCATAAAGCACCTCCTAAAGAAGAAGCTGGACGAATCCAAAGGGATGTGGGTGAACGAGCTCTCCCATGTGCTGTGGACAATACGTACTACCAGCTAAACGATAACTGGAGAGACCCTTTTCTCCATGGCTTACGGGGCAGAGGCGATGAGCCCAGTTGAAGTGGGCTTCCCATTGCCTCGACGCTTACAATTTAACAAGATTTCCAATGAGGAAATAAGGCGTTGTGAACTTGACTTTTTTGACGAAAGAAGAGAGGCTTTACAAATCAAGTTGGCCATCTATCAAAGAAAAATGATACGGTACTACAATCACAAAGTTACACACAAATCATTCATGAGAGGCGATTTGGTACTTAGAAAGGTGTTTTTGTCATCAAATGAGCCAGGGGTAGGCATATTAGGCCCAAATTGGGAAGTCCCTTATCGTTTTGCAAGCAAGGTCACACCAGAAACCTTTTTAATTGAAAATCTTGATGGGAAGATGCAACCTCACCCATGGAATGTGGAGCACCTTCGAATGTATTATCAGTAAGACCCTCTTCCTATATGCACCGTTTATGATCAATGAAAGTTCTCCTTTATAGTTAATTATTGATTCAGTATGACAAGCTCATACGTTTCTCCATCAATGGTTAATATATGGCGAGCCCATATTTCCATCTGATTAACATAATTATGACAAGTTCATAAATTATTTATTAAGTATGACGAGCTCAAACGTTTCTCCATCAATGGTTAATATATGGCGAGCCCATATCTCCATCAGATTAACATAATTATGACAAGTTCATAAATTATTTATTAAGTATGACAAGCTCATATGCCTCTCCATCAACGGTTAATATATGGCGAGCTCATATCTCCATCAGATTTACATAATTATGACAAGTTCATAAATTATTAATTAAGTATGGCGAGCTCATATGCCTCCATCAGAGGTTAATATGTGGTGAGCCCTTATAAGTTAATTCCTTGACAAGTTCATAAGTTAATTATTTCAAAATGTCGAGCCAGTTGTAACGAACCGTCATTTATCGTTATGAGATGTAGCGAGTTGGTTAAGGTATAACGAACTTAAAGATAGAACACAGCATACTTAAGAATGTTGAAAGAATGTATTCTTTACAAAATGAAAGAGATTACAAAAGAAAAGCGAACTACTATAAGGATAGTCTAATCTACGCACTCAGCGTCTTCCTTCGAAGACCCCTCCAAAGCTTCTACCACCTCCACCTCATCTCCTTCGTTCGCTAAAGTTGAAGGTTCTTCTGCCAAGAACTCATTCTTCAAGAAGGACAAATCTAGTTGGGGGTGCAGATTGGCCAACCTTTCAAAGACTTCATTATATGCCACCCTACTCCAATGAATCTCAAGCCCATCATACTCAGCAGTTTCATGGAAATGGACCACATAGTGATCAACTGCCATCTCCCTAGCCTTCTTCAACCTCTCATCGAAGCCTGAGACCTCGACACTAAGCTCATCAACACAATGGCATTCAATTCCCCCTTTTCTTTATTGGAAACCTCCGGGGTTGAGGGGAAAATCTTCTAAAGGTTATCAGAATTCTCGACCCTTTTTGGTTAAGGCATTTACCTAAGCTTTGCAAAGGTGAACATGGTGTGCTATCGTAGGCACCCAAAAATAGTCCTTAAAACTCTAAAACTAATGTAGTAATGGAAGTAAGGGTCGATCCCACGAAGAGTGTGCAATTCAACAATTTATGCTTCGTATAACGATTGGGGGGTTTTGTTTATAACGAAATCAATCTTATAATAAATAACAATGTAAAT
>CAIGRH010023254.1:0-10662 GCA_903798295.1 Fraxinus nigra | reverse complement strand
GGTTGTACCTAAAAAAAAGAAGGAAAACATTTTCCGTGGAAAATTTAGCATATCAAACAGTCAAAAAGTGGAAGTAGGAAAATATTTTCCTACTTCCAGGGAAAATATCGCCAATCAAACGGAGCCTAACTCTCTATTGGGGCGGCACTACCTCGAAGTTTATGTAGGTGAAGTTCTTCCAGTATCTTTATTTCTTATAGAAATACTTGTACTTAGTACTGAACTTCATTAATAGTTTAAAACTCACCCCTCACTTCAGTAACAACCAGCATCATTATTACTAGGGTAGGATTATTACGGATATCAATAATGCTGAAACTATCTACATATCAAATGATTTGTTGTTACCTTTTGAACCCATGGATTATCTTTTGAGTAATGACAGATAAAATTGCCATCATTGATGAACCTTTTTTAGTTAAAGAGTTTTAACCCTATCCTACTTGAAGTAGAATTTACTAAATCTCTATTTAAAGGTTTAGTTAGAGGATCCGCTAAGTTCTCAATTGACTTTACATAATTTAGGAAAGTTATTCTATTCTCAATTAATTTCCTTATGTAGTCATGTTTTAGACTCATATGTCTAGACTTTCTATTGTATACTTCATTGTATGCTTTCTCTAACGTAGTTTAACTATTACACATGATAGGTATCGAAGATGTATTCTTTGGTCTGAAAGGTATCTCATATAAGAGATCCTTAAGCCACTCAGCCACCTTCTTGGTGTTCGATAGCGCAACAAATTCGGATTATATAGTTAAGTGTGTTATACATGTTTGTTTCTTTGATTTCCAAGAAACACCACCTCCTCCAAGAGCAAAAACTTAACCCGAAGTCGATTTACTTTCACAAGTACTAGANAAGAGATCCTTAAGCCACTCAGCCACCTTCTTGGTGTTCGATAGCGCAACAAATTCGGATTATATAGTTAAGTGTGTTATACATGTTTGTTTCTTTGATTTCCAAGAAGAAGCCATTCCTTCAAGTTTAAACACCCAACTTGAAGTGGATTTACTTTCACCCGTGCTAAATATCTAACTAGTATCAGTAAATCTTTCCAACATAGTCGGAAATTTTGTATATTGTAGACCCAAGTTCTTAGTTTTATTTAAGTATCCAAGAACTCTTCCAATAGCCTTTCAATGATTATTGCTCGAATTGCCAATAAACCTACTAAGTTTACTTATTTCATAGGCTATGTCCGATCTTGTGCATTGAACTACAAACATAAGACTACCATAGTACTTGCATACTTCAATTGAGCAATAGCTCTTCCATCATTCTTTATAAGTTTCAAATTTGAATCAATTGGGGTACCATATTCTTTTACGTTCAAATGCTTGAACTTGTTTTTAAGGATTTCACAATTCGAGTTCTTTTGCTTCTTCGTGATTCACTAAACTCATCAACATCTTTAGAAGATGTTTTATCTCGTGTTCCACTTGAGCTACAGATATCTTTATGAATTTACCTCAACTCATTATTCATAGATAACGAACCCTCAAAGAACTCCACATTACTTGATTCGATAATTACATTGGTCTCTAAGTTCAATAATCTATAAGATTTGCTATTATTAGCATATCCTACAAAGGCACATTTAATGTTTCTTGAACCGAACTTGGTCTTGTTAGGGTTTGTATTCTTGTAATACGCAAAACACTCTCACACTTTGAAGTATCCAATGTTTGATTTTCGCCCTTGCCACAATTTATAATGAGAAACTTTCGTTTGTTTTGACGGAATCCTATTTGATATCCTACATGCACTCAATAAAGTTTCACCACACAAGTTAAATGGAAACTGAGTATATTTAAGTATAACATTAATCATATCAACTAAGGTTCTATTTTTCCTTTCAGCCAAACAGTTTTATTCAGGTGTCCTAAGTGCAGAACATTGGTGAATAATGCCATATAATTCACATATTAAAATCACTAGAGAAGTATTCCCCACCTCTATCACTTGTTAAACTTTTAATTTTCTTTCCTAAGTGATTTTTCAACTTCGCTTTCATAAATTTTAAATATATCAAAGGTCTCATATTTATGCTTCATAAGATAAACGTAAGTGTACTAGTGCAGTTATCAATAAAGGTAATAAAATACATATTTCCACCTCTAGTTAGTATTTCATTTAATTCACATATATCCGAATGAATTAACTCTAAGATATTAGACGTCCGTTTTACAATTTGATATGGTCTTTTAGTTATTTTAGTTTCTATACATGTTTTGCATTTAAATTCATCATTTATATCATATGAAATCAAATCACATTTCATCATTTTATGCATTTTACTTTTACCAACGTGACCTAATCTAACATGCCATAATGAAATTAAATCAACATAAGCAAAATCAACTTTATTAATAAAATTTTTGTCAATGATACACAAATTCTGACCATTCCTTCACAAGAATAGTATTTTCTAACAAATTTCCCGTTAAGAGATAATACAAGTTTATTGGACTCAAATACACTTTTTATGTCCGGTTGTTCCAAGAGATTTTCACTCACTAGATTACTATTCATGTCGGGAACATGAAATACATTTGTTAAAGTAATGGTTTTCCCAGAAGTGAACTTTTGATCAGACCTTATTGCCCATTTGAATCTCTTAATCTCTATCAATTTCTTGATAAATCTTGAATAATGACTTATCATGTGATACATGTATAGTTTTGCACATGTATCATACCATCAACCAAGAACCTTTCCCTTAACAGCAATTACTTCGCTAATGGTGGTCACAATATTATCTTCTTTAATGGAATTTACTTTACCTTAGAAGTTGTTTTGTTCCTTGGTGTCTACGATCCTTTGCATAGGGCCCAAATCTTCCACACACAAAACACCCTTCTTTGGTCTTCTTCTTGGACTTGTTGAAGTTCCTAAAATGCTTCCTCTTGTTAGATTTCACAGGCAGATCAATTTTCTCCACCGCAATAATCTTATAAATACCATCATAAGAATTTTCATTCTTACATCTTATTCTCGACTCTTCCTTAATGTGCAAATGTTTCTATAATTGTTCCAAAGAATAATCTTCGAAATTATGCATTATTTTCTTCAAGTATCATTTCCAAGTCCCAAGGAGTTTTGCAATTATAGCCCCCACTTGAAAGGTTTTCGAGATTTCAATCTTCACCGCTTTCATCTTGTTGACAATCATTTGAAGTTCATGAATTTGCGGAAGTAATGGAATGTTATCAAGAAATTTAAAGTCAAAATACTTCAAAATCAGAAACTTCTTGGTACATTCCTCTTCCGCTTTGTACTTACTCTCTAGGCGTTTCAAATATCCTTAGCCGAAGTTGTGTAGGTGTATAAATCATATAGACGATCCGAAAATGCGTTGAGAATATAACCCCGACATATCAATCTTCTTGGCGCTTTTGCATTTTCGCTTTTATGTCTTTAGTTTCTCTATTTGTTGGTTCGAGTAGCGGCATCAATTTCGGATCAAGTATATAAAAAATCTTCAACGTTGTTAGTAATAACTTTAACTTGTCTTGCCATCGCGTGAAGTTCGTGCTATCATAACGATCCAAGCGAACCAAATCCTAATTCATCAATTTTATTGTTGCCATTGTTATTTCACTCTCCAACGCAGGAAAATTTAGTTTGAGATTGTTGTAGATACACCAGAGTTGGAGAAGAAAAAAAACCCCAAAATATTACAACAACGAGATCAACAAACATGAACAAAACCAGAATCAAACTTGATAAAATGAACATCGACGGCCCGAAGACGTGATCGCTATCCTCAAACTAAGCCCTCGTTTGACACCCATTTTTTTTTTCTCATTCTCCTTTTTTTCTCTTTCTTCCTTTCAACCACACATTTTTCAAATAAAATAATATTACGCACAAATCTAAAAATTTTTATCATTTTTCCACCAAAGCACAAGATGGAATCAAACCTTGTTACGGAATTACACCAAAGCACAAGATGGAATTCCACCCAAACTAGAGAACACGAGCGAAAAAATGCATATGGAGAAGAAAAGAATTGATTTCTATAGCTTTGGAATGATAAATGATTTAATAATGTATTTTTTACTTCTTCCCTTGAACAAGGATAGCCTATTTATAACTCTCAAATATTTTCTACAAAATGATGCCAAATATATATGAAAAGCCACCAAATTCAAAAACAAGACTAAATAATGGCCACAAAATTGACCTACGCAGTCGCATAGGTGGCATAGGTGCGACTGCATAGGTCAATCCTATGCGACCGCATAGATGAATCAATATCATGGCCACAAGTCCCGGTATTAGACTGTGCGACCGCATAGTTATTTGAACCATGCGGTCGCATGTTCAAAATGGTCTGTACCCCAATTTTCATTCCATACTTGATTTTCTCAATTTTAAACAAGAATTTCCAATTCAAATAACATTCTTTTTTCGACTTCCGAATATGAGAAAAAAAGGGACGATGGTTAATCTTCCACAACTGATTAAAATTCAAACTCAGATATCAGATCATCTTTCTCTGCATGAGGCTTAAGAACAAATTCAACTATTCAGTTTTCGTATGCCTCAGGGTGAAGGCTTTAATCCTTTCAAGGCCATCTTCTAGATATGAAAGCTCGACGGCAAAAGTTATCCTCAGCCAATTTTTCAAACCCACAGCAGTCCCTGCGCAGAAAAAAATTTACTTTATTTTGCTCGAAACTAACCCAAATACATTTTTGAGATGTTGATGAAGGCATTTTTCTTACCTGGAAGCACGATCACCGATTCCTCCCTTGCAAGCTTAACGCAAAACTCAACGTCATTATTTATGTCTTTCAGTAACAGTAGATTCAATTTCACCTAAACCAAAATGAAGAAATTTGATGCTTCAGTCGATAAATTTTGAAGCTCGTCAAAATTCCTGAGTTTTAATGCTGGATCTTACCATTAAGAACATGGAACCTTGTGGTCTGCTTGGGTAAGTGATGCAAGGGATCTCCTTTAGTATAGCATGACACATGTCTGCAGCTTCTCTCAGCAAATTTAAAGTCTTCGAATGGAAACTTTTAGTTGTTCTCTTAAGAATTTGAGGAAGAGCACCCTGAAAAACAATTTATGTTACACTTACACGTTTGTAAAGAATTAAAATAATCTGCACTTGATCTCAAAAAACATAAAGATCACACATAGAATGCTGGCTCTAATATATGGTGTAGAAGCACGAATTAGTTGATGAGGAAAACAAAAATACAAATATTCATTTAAGGCTATGGTTCTTCGAATGTGCTTCAGAGCCTCCTCCAATATTCAGTCCTTAAAATTACACACTTCAAACATTCGTGTCCACTTTCCACTATGGTCAGATATATGGAAGAAATAGTTGTAAATATGCATAGTTAGAACAATTAAAACTCAGCAGATTGAATTTCGTGGTTTCCTAGTTTCGAAGCACTTGTGTATGGAAATAAATAGGGTAATGTAATAAGGGTCTGATACTCGTAAGAAGGAACGAGTAAGAAAATATACGGGTCCTGTTGATGTTCTGTGACAAGCCTATTCCCAAATAAACCCTTGTGAAAGCTGGGCTTTTTCCTATCATCACGATCATAATCTTTTACAGTGGTGACCCTTCTTCCTTATTTTCTAGTATTCATTTCTAGACTAAAATGTAATATATGACATATAAACAGAAGCCAACTGCACATGTGCATCAATTTTTATAAAGTGTATCTTATCATTATAGGAGATAATAGTAATTTGACTAGTAAATTGCAGACAAGGTTAAAAAGTTTGTGGCCTTGTTCAGATGCAGGTCTGCAAAAAACATTATGCTCATTACCAGATGCTTTAACAGTATCAACATCAAAAGAATGCTAACCACTTTACGACAATTTTCTCTGAATTATTCCATCGATTAACATACCTGAGTAATAGTTGAAGGATCAGGGGAGATATCAATATAGCTCTTAATGCACTCAGTAATCTGCCATGAGAAACAAATATAGTATTAATAAGCGAAGTATGAAAATCATCTTTCTCGTTTACTTAACCCCGTAGGCACTGTTGAACCAGTTCTATACAAGTTTTTAAAAATATGTTTGAAAAGCTAGGATGAAGATCCAATGACCACTTCTCTGAAATGTGACTTCTCCAGTGAGCTGAAGTCCTCGTTGTCACTGTTCAGGTATTTATAATATAAAGATATTATTTTATTTTATCTTGTCATTAATTTCAATCATTTTCACATACAAAACCTTGAAGAAATCATTAAATATTTTTTAAAATATCAAATAACTATATTATGAATATGTTCATATGTACAAAGAAATAAAGTTCAATACATAAATGTTCTTTGCTGTTAATAGGGAGTTTGTACATAATAAATAAAGATAATATGAACTTTATTGGAAATACTATATTTTGAAAATTATGGAATATAAATGTAAACATTATACTGACAAAAATTGTACATTAGTAATATGCAGACTTGTAAAATATAATTAATGATAAATTAATTTAAACTCCAAATTTTTCACAAAAATAAATTTTTACAACTTAAAAACAATTTAAATGATTTCTCAAACAGTAATCCACCCGTCCGACTAGTGACCCACCAGACCAATGATCCGTCGATCCCTGTAACTTGTTCGGATCGATTTCATAACTATAATGCCAACATGTTCATAAATTCAAACTTTTTCTTGGATGTCCTACATGGGCTTCCCAAGAAATACTCATATTATCAATCTTCTCATCAATATCATATAATGAGCAAAGAACTCATGAGATAGTATAATTTGAACGAGATATTATACATTGTAATCCGAGAAATGATCCTTTTGTCATATCAAAGACTGTTAATACTTCTTTCCTTCTTGTCATATCCGAGAAACAATATATAATGTTATCAGAGAAATGTAAAAGTCACTCAAGGATTTTCTACTAATGTACAATTGAGAGTGATACCTTATGTTTTTGGAGGATACCATTGGGATCACTCATCAGAACCCAACCAAGTCGCCAGCCAGGAACCATCCATCTCTTAGATAAAGAGCCAATTGTGAGAACAGGTACAATTGATCCAAACCTTGCCATTGGCACAAAGGGACTACTCCCAAAAGCTAGATAGCCATAAGCTTCATCTGAAATTATCAGAAAACCTAACTTTTTTGCTGTCTCTGCAATCTAAAGAACTCAAACCCAAAACACTAGATATTACTAATTCCACAAATAAAACAGAAGATAGATGCATTACTAAGCATGAAGAAGTAATATTTAACCACCTTCTGTAAATGCTCATGTGTGTACACATTTCCACAGGGATTCCCAGGGTTTATAAGAACCATGGCAACTGTTTTATCATCTGCCAGAGCTTCTAAGCCATTAAGGTCAACCTCCCATGCCTTCTCTGGAAGAAGATCAAAGTGGCGTATTTCAAGATGGCTAAACACGGCCCGTGCTTCATACAATGGATATCCTGGTCGGGGGAGCAATATGTTAGCTCCAGGACGTGCAAGAACTGTTATTAAGACATCAATTGCTTGCCTTGCACCAACAGTGACAAAAACATCCTTTGGTGATATATCATATGGATGGTCATCAGAGAGATACTCTGCAATCGCCCTAGTAGATGAATAGAAAGGTTCAGACTTCACACTGAAGTGTTAATTCCTTGTTAATGAAATATGCTTATTGCTTAATATTTCCCAATTACACCATTGATGGAAAGCTAACATAATTAAGAGAAAATCCTATATACAGAAAAGATTACCCTTTAACAACTCTACACTTTTTAAATGAAAAAATTATGAAGTTCCTAAAAATTTCCCTTATCTACTCAGTTCCATTTTAAAGAATCTTCCCTTACGTTGAATTTATGAATATGATTAATATTCTTTATACTAGATTTCACTTAACACCTTTCAAACTTTACAATGATTTCTACTAAAATGAATTAATTTGTAAAAATTAAAACCTTTCAAATTCCAGAATATTCTGGTTTGAATCTATATTGGATTTTCTGTACATCACCGTCTCTCAGAAAATAAACCAAAACACCTCGTGTTTAGGACTGTATACACAACAGAGTTTCAAAATTCTGGAACCACAGATAGACATCAGAAGAAATAAAAATCATGACCATAAATTGCATTTTTTATTTTTTTGGCTCCTAAAAATTATTAACCAGAAACATGCAAGGCAAGTAAGTTACCTTCTCGCGTCAAGAATACCAAGACTTGACGAATAACTATTGAATTTAGCAGATCGAACTGCATCAACAACGGCGTCTTCAGCTACTTGAGCAGTCCGAAAACTCGGGAATGCACTTGGATCGCCATGGCCGAGAGGAATAACTGGCCTATCGTCATTCTGATTCAGATTTTCTCTAACGGTGGTGAGAAAGCTTCTAATAGTGCAAGCAGATGCTTTGTTCAGGTGCTCATCACCCTCAAAGTTCCACATTGTGCTCTGTTCACCCATTTCTTCTACTTCTCAAAAAATTTGTGGGTTTTGATTGAGGATTTCTGCGGAATTTCAAACGTTGGTTCACGAGAATCCTGTGGGTCAAACGTGGATTTCGTTTCCCTTGTGTTGTTGGGCTGTAACGTACTGTCTGTCAGCTGAATTAATGGGACACTTCTTACGACAAAACTGCAACGTGGGGGTGGCTTGAAAACGCAGTGGCGATATTCATAAATATTTACAGCTGGACCTCAATCAATGCGAAATGTAATAAATAGGTTCCTAAATTTATGTTAGGTACCATTTTTTAAGTCCTTAAATAGACAGAGTTGGTCCATTTTAAAGTTAAAAATCACGTGCAGTCAACGTGATATACAATTAATCCCAATAGGTCATATTGAAAATTATTTAATGTAAAAAAAAATTATATATATATATATATATAAAGAAAAATTGCTAGGGTTTACTTATTCAAAGTCTTAATTTGATAACGATATTAATTAATTAATTTTTTATTTAATCCCTTTCTGGTTTAGATAAAAAAAAAAATTAGTTTTTTAGTAGATTTTGATAAAAAAAAAAATGAAAATTTTGTAATTGAAAAGTTGTGAGTATCATAAAATGCGCAGTTAAAATTAATTATTGACTTTAATTTAAGTTTGAATTCAAATTTTTAGCTCAATCAAACGTTGGCTTAATGTTGACCTTAGGAGGTGAAAATGTATTTGAATAATAATCATTTTTTTTTCCCACGAGAGAAGAACGAAGATTCAGTAAGATGGTAAGTCTGATTACCCTTCCTTTTTAAGCTTTATTTTCGGGGGAAAATGTATTTTAAAATAGTAATATTTTGAATAATGCGTCGAGTTTTGAAAAAAAAAAATTAATTTTTAAAAATAATGAAGGCCAAACATAAGCTATAAAGAAAGTCAATTGTTTATGGGAATGTCTACATGGAAAATGGTTGCGAGATACATCACGTTTAACTAGTGACAATTAGAAGATTGTTAGGGATAGTACTTCTAAAGTTGAATTTATTTCCCTATGCCCTTCTTCCCAAAAAGACAATTACGCACATGATTGATAATCATTATTACAAAATTCTTTAATTCACATATTTATTGTTAATTACGCAGTCACACAATAAAATATTTTGTACGTAAATTCAAAATTCTTTCCTTACTTTTTAACCACACATTCAAATGATTGTTTTCTCAAAATAATGACTATCCAACGATGGCTGTATTTTATTTATTCATTGGTGATGTCAATATTGTTCGCTTGTTATTTATTCTTGAACAAATATACAAGGCCCCGAGGTAATACATATGTTTTATGATCTACACACATGAATAGTTTCCGTTCGAAAGTATAACACGTGGTGATAAACGTACTTCTTGCACTCATCTAAATCGTTAACCTGGATATTTGAGAATACTTTTAAGATGTTATTGTTTAATCTCATGTAAATATTGTATGTTCAGGTAAAACGCGACGATGGAAGTGATTTTCGGAGAAAATAAATGGAAATCGAGCTAAAATGATAGATTGTATGCATAATGTTGAGGAGGACCAATTGGACATGAATTGGGAGATCAAGGGCTTATATTACAATTACAAATGACGTGAATTGACCAAAGGACATGAATGAAGGATTAAACTGCAGACTCAAAGATGGAGGCCCGTGGTTCCAGAGCAGTAGCCAATGCAATCGCAAGGGCGTGTTTGTAAAAGCCAAGAAGAAATCAATTCTGCCATGTGATCGCAAGGCACGAATCCGACAGGAAGATTTTGTTCAGAACTGCGGGGAAGAGCAGTTTTCCCGGCCTTTTGGCCAAAATTTTTTTTTTTTTTTTAATTTTTTTGACAATCCCATAAAATACTATACCCGATTGTAAAAAAGTTTATCCGCAATTTTTATAGAAAACAAAGTCAAACGAACACGAAAACTTATGTTAAGTTTTTATGTTCGTTTGGTTTTGTTTTTTATGAAAATTGACACTTAAATGGACAATTTTTTTTTTTACAATCGGGTATAGTATTTTATGGGATTGTCAAAAAATAAAAAAAAAATAAAAATAAAAATGGCCAAAAGGCCAAATTCGGGAAAACTGCTCTCTTTCCGATTCGGGGAAGAGAGCAGTTCTGAGATTTTGTTTCATTTTCTAGTTTCGTGCAATCTTGAAAAATAATTTGAACCACGACAGGGATGGATCCAGGATTGGATCCAA
>CAIGRH010023253.1:0-14201 GCA_903798295.1 Fraxinus nigra | reverse complement strand
ATTGGCTCAAGTCGGGATCGAAAGAAATTATTATTAATCGAGGTTATTACTTTATCAAACATTACTTTATCGAGGTTTAACTGTATTACAGTTATCAAAGACCATCCTAACTGATTTAATACCCTGGATCCGCCACTGCTTGCGCTAAATACTCACTGAATTTGTGGATTGAAATCAGCTACACAATAAGGTCTCAATGCTGTGGAACACATGCCCACATCTACCCATCGACTAATGCTAAATCTGACTTGTATCCCCCAATTTTGTCTTATGATGTTATTATGAAGTAAATCCAGCATCGTTATACCTCTGTTACTGTTGCATTACATAACCAACATGATGTCTTACTTCATTCCACCAGAATCTGTGCATTGTCCCAACATTCGACACATTTTCGACCATGGCAGGAATGAGACAAGACATTTCCCTTGTCATTACTATTTTCTCGATTAGGATCTTAAAAAAAAATTTCCTTACCGAAAGAATTCAACGTCCTCGTTGAAACTCCCAAAATGCCTTTGCATTTTTTACAACACAGGTCAAAGAATCATTGCTGCTTCATTGACTTCACCTTCGTTTGATGCCCAAATGTTGGGTGATCAGGCATACCCGTTTCGCTGCATTCTTATAAGAGTTTCACAATAGAACACTCCACAATCCCTTAATTTTCGAATGAAACACTCCCTAAATGACAAAAATTCTGGAATACACCACATCCTAGCCAACACAACAGTTTGCCGCTTCAATCTTGTGCCTCTCCCACCCGATTTTTTGCAATGTGGAAGCAAGGTTTGCAACCCATAAATCTATAGTGAGCTACAACTAATGCAACTAAGACATCATAATTTTCTAGGTATCCTCATCCCGTAGTTCCTCAACAACCATTGCATTCACTTTTTCTCATTTTGGGCAGTACCTTGCACGATGAGGCCTCTTGCAAATGTAACAACCATCAAAAGTTTTTGCTTGCCTCGAAAGGCTTCCATCATCTTTTGATTTCAAAAGCTACTCTGCCCATTTTTCAGTAGCGTTCAACCCATCTTTCTATTGGTAACCCTTCCCATTTATTCCTTCATTTTGCTTTCTCAGTAAAACATCACTACCTAATCGTAACTTTATTAATGCATTAGCAACACTAATGGCCGATTGTGGATCCTCCACACCATGTCGATATAACTCAATTTATGCCCACTTGATTGAAAGCAAGGAACTAAACCTTTAATTCTTTATAAAGCCTTTTCCAAGTCAAAATTCGAGGCCTACTTCTACTTACATCTTTTTACAATCGAGCTTTCCATCACAATTTCACATCTCCCAACAGATACATGCTTACGATGTTCACCTGACCTTCTTCAGGCACATGTGCAACCTTGAAATACTATNTTCAGGCACATGTGCAACCTTGAAATACTATATCATGTCCCAAAGAACATCTACCAACTCTTTGGCAATTCGGGTACCATCAAAAGCTTTTGGCTTCAATAATTTTTTTTAGGCAACGAATCACTTGGAGCATGAGTTTTCGCGACACAACCTTGCCTTCCAACAATCTAGGGTGAGAAGAAATATTCTCAATCAAGGCTATTATGTCCCCCATTATGGACATAAACTTTTCGTTCATCTCAGCAAAGTAAGTTTCAAAAACTTGCCTCATTCCATCTAGATTCTACCTTATTTTCTCTACCTGCGCCACCAAACCGACTGCATCATCTGACATCAGGGCACCCATGGAATCCTCAAGCATGCAAACATGAACCTATGATTTTGACTTGTAGCCATCTTTCTTTTTTGTTTTTCCAGCACTTTGAAAAAATGTACCTAGATCATTTCCATTACTGAACTTCGTATTTTGATGCCAATTGTCATAGGTTGACTTGTTCAACTTGCGATGGCGTCGAGTTTCCCATCCTTAACTAGCTGAACACGCGAGCTTGCAATTCTGGTTAGTGAAAACACTGATTTTATCTAGGTAATGTAGAAGATTGAATAAGTAAAGAAAACACATATTTTTACAAGAATTGTAACTTTATTTCTCACAAAAAACACACACAAAATCATGAAATGGCTAACACATAGATTGTTGCCTCATTTGAATTTCCCTATTTGCCTATCTAAAATCTAAGTCATCTACCTTTAGTTTTATAAGATACATTCGTATAGCAGTTTACAACCCAAACTGCTAATTTTTGGCCCCACATGGCCAGAAACTGCCCCAACATTCAAACACAATGATAACTACTCCTAATCATCATCACATGCAATCCTTGTCCCTAAATATTAATTGAAGCAAACAATTTTTCTAAACATAATACAAACAGGTAGAGGGACAAAAGATCTCCCTGTCTTAGGCCCCTGCCAGGTTCGTGGATCGAAATAAGCTGGACAAGGTTTCAATGCTTTCGAACACATACTTGTATCAACCTATAGATTAATGCCAAACCTGAATAGCGACCCAAATTTCACCCTGCGATGTAAATGACCAGCAATTATGTGGATAATGAGCATCTGAAAGCTTCGCCCAAACCATGGCATTTCAGGACAAATAGAGAACATTGGACATAGACACCATTTTAATGACATACCCTAACACAATCACCATGGACGAAAATTTTGTAAAAGCAAATTATGTAGATAACGAATTGCATAACAAATATCAATAGAACACAAACCTCAATAGGAATATTGGAACTTTGATTTAATCATGACTTCCAACTTAGTAATTATGAAATAATGTCAACTCATAAAAATGACTAAAAGGTCCTAAAAATTGTCTATAAATAGTGTCATTTGCACTAAAAAAAATTGAAAGTTAAAAAGAGTCTAAAAGGCTAGAATAGTTAAGACTGATAAACCGTGTGTGACATTTTTGTTGTCACTCAACAATATTTTTGATTAATATCTAACACATGTAATGATGAATTGTTAGACTAGTTTACATCTACTACAAGTTATTGTACTGACCAACATGGTTTAGTTGTGGTTGGTAGGATAGTTGTTAGAAGTATCTTTGAAATTGTATCAAAATATGGCTATATATATTTAGCCTGTATCTCCATATTTCTTGTATGAGCTAATTATTTTCCCTCTTCTCTGTCTTCTAAAAATCCATCAATGGTATTAGAGCATTGATGATCTTTGAAGAATCGAAAAAGAGTAGAGAAATTGTAAAAACAGAGTTTTTTGTGTGAATCTGGTAAGTAAGAAGCAAAATCGATAAGCTAGAAGCAAATACGGTAAGGAACCTACAAATTCGGTAAGAAGTAAATCTGGTAAGGAACCTATAAATACGGTAGGCTCTTTGCAAATCCGATAAGCTCCGCTCTTCGTTTTTTCCCTTCATTCTGAATAAGTTCTGAGAAAAAACCAGTAAGGAACCTTCACTAGCCAAACGTGTGAGTGTGAGTGATGGCTTCCAGTGGATTCTCAACTCCTCTTCCTTCAAATTTTAATGGAGAAAATTATAATTTCTAGGCTGCTAAGATGAAAGCCTATCTCAGGGCTTATGACCTTTAGGAGATAACTGAGATAGGAATTGAACTCCACCATTGAGAGCTAACCCCACGGTTGCTCAAATCAAACAACACAGTGAAGATGTTGGCAAGAAGTTCAAGGCTCTCTCATGCATTTAGTCTGTTATTTCAGATTCTATATTCACAAGGATAATCACTTGTGAAACAACAAAGGAAGTGTGGGATAGATTGAAGGAGGAATTCCAAGGAAGTGAGAGAACCAGGCAAATGCATGTCTTGAATATGAGAAGGGAGTATGAAACTCTAAAAATGAAGGATTCAGAATCTGTCAAGGATTTCTCTGATAGGTTGATGAAGGTGGTGAATCAAATCAAGTTGTTAAGTGATGATTTTCCAGACAAGAGAGTAGTGGAGAAGGTATTAATCAGTCTGCCAGAGAAGTTTGAATCCAAGTTTTCTTCACTTGAAGATTCAATGGACTTGGCTAGCATCTCTTTGGCTGAACTAGTGAATGCCCTTCATGCCATCGAACAAAGGAGATTGTTCAAGCAAGAAGAGCAAGTTGAGATTTCTTTGTTTGCTAAAGGAAAGCAGAGAACTCAAACAAGTTTTGGTGGAAAGAGCCACAAAACGAGAATAAAGACGTTGTTAAAGGATCTGGAAAGGATACTAAGTATCCTCCTTGTCAACATTGTAAAAGGAAAGGCCACTCACCTAAATGGTGTTGGTTCAAACCTAGAGTCCAATGCAGGTCTTGTAAATAATTTAGACATATGGAAAGAGTTCGTAAAGATCAGAAGGAAAAGAAAGAGTTGCAGCAAGCCAAAGTTGCAGAAGATCAGTCTGAAGATCATCTGTTCTCTGCCATAAACTTCACAGCTACCAAGCAAAGTTGAAACTTGGTTACTTGGCAGTGGTTGCACTCATCATATAACTTCAAACTCAGATATCTTTGTGGAGCTAAATGATGCTTACAAATCAAAGGTGAAAATGGGAAATGGAGAGTATGTTGAGGTAAAAGGAATTGGCAAAGTCTCAGTCCAGACACCATCAAGTACTAAATTCATTTTTGATGTTATTTATGTTCCAAATATTGACCAAAACTTGATAAGTGTTGGCCAATTAATTGAGAAGAGCTATACCTTAATATTTAAGGATAGTAGTTGTACAATTTTGGACCCAAATAATATGGAGTTGATGACAATAAAAATGAGGTATAGGAGTTTTCCTTTGGAATGGAAGAATGTTAACTCACATGCCTTTGCTAGTACTTTGATTGAGTCTTCTTTGTAGCATAAACATTTTGGACATGCAAATTACATTTCACTCAGGCACCTGAATGAACTAGAACTTGTGGAGAATATGCTAAAAGTAAATGATGATGCTTGTGTGTATGTTGTTTGTCAATTGGGAAAGCAAACCAAGTTTCCATTTCCTAAAAAATCAGTTGAGAAGAGCTTCAAGTAAACTGGAATTAGTCCATTCTGATGTGTGTGGTCCAATGAGAACACCAACTTTAAATGGCCGAAGATACTTTGTTCTCTTTATAGATGATCTAACAAGGATGTGTTGGTTTATTTTCTGAAAATGAAGTCTGAAGTTGCAGCAGTCTTTCAGAAGTTTAAAAGCTTTGTAGAGAATGAAAGTGACCGTAAGATCAAAGCCATAAGGATAGACAATGACACTGAATATACCTACAGCCAGTTTGACAGATTCTGTGATAAAGTTGGAATTAAACATCAGCTAACTATTTCCTATTCACCTCAGCAAAATGGAGTTTGTGAAATGAAGAATAGAACAATTATGGAGATGACCAGATGTCTAATGTTGGAGAAGAAGGTGCCAAAGGATTTTTGGGCTGAAGCTGTGAACACAGCCATACCTTTTTAATAGACTACCAACAAAAGCCCTGGACAAGAAAACACCCTATGAAGCATGGTATGGAGTGAAATCTGATGTGGCACATCTTAAAGTGTTTGGAAGCATATGTTACACTCACATTCCTGATGCAAAAAGTGATAAACTGAGTCAAAAGGCTGAAGTTGGTATCTTGGTTGGTTATTGTGGAATTGCGAAAAGATATAGAGTTTATAATCCTCAAACCAACAAGGTTGTTTCCAGCAGAGATGTCAAGTTTGATGAAAGTTCTTCATCGAACTGGGAGTCAAATGCTGTGAATAAATCTGGGACTTCTAGACTTATTTCTCAAATAGAAGATGCTGGTAATGATGAAGAGGAAATTCAAAATGAAGCTGAACCTGAAGGAGAAACAGATTCAGAAAATGAAGTATTGAGAACCAGATCACTTCAGGACATTTATACTGCATGTAACTCTGCTATTCAGGAACCAGTAAGCTATGATTATGCTGCACAATCTAAGGAGTGGTTAGAAGCCATGAAGGATGAGCTTATGGCAATTGAAAAGAATGAGACCTAGTTGCATGTTGACACACCAAGAAACAAGAATATCATAGAAGTCAAGTGGGTGTTCAAAACCAAGTTAAATGCAGATGGTTCAATCAATAAACTCAAAGCAAGACTTGTAGTTAAAGGCCATTCTCAACAATTTGGGATTGACTTTACTGATACCTTTGCACCAGTGGCTAGACTTGAGATAATAAGAATGTTGTTTGCATTGGCTGCACATTCAAATTGGAAGATATATGAGTTAGATGTGAAGTCTGCTTTTCTGAATGGGGAGTTAAATGAGAAAATCTTTATTGAACAGCCTGAGGGTTTTATCAAAATGGGTAAAGAAGATAATGTATACTTGCTAAAGAAAGCCTTGTATGGCTTGAAGCAGGTACCTAGAAACTGGTATAGCAAAATTGACAGCTATATATGTAGTCTTGGATTCAATAAAAGTGTAAATGAGCAAACACTGTACATTAAATTAGTGGAAGAGGATGTGCTCATCATTTCACTTTATGTTGATGATCTCTTAATCACATGAATCAATGAAGTCTTGATTAATGAGACAAAGAATGAATTGAAAAAGGACTTTGAGATGACTAATCTAGGAAAGATGAAATATTTTCTTGGAATGGAGGTTGATCAGTCTAATGAATGCATTTTTGTTTGCCAGCAAAGATATGCCAAATAAGTGTTGAAGAAGTTTCATATGGAAAATTGCAAATTAGTTAACACTCATTTAGCCCAAAATTCAAAACTGGTGAAATATGGTGATGCAAAGAAAACTGATAAAAAGGTTTATAGGAGTTTGGTTGGATGCTTGCTCTACCTAACAGCCACAAGAACAGACCTGATGTTTGCTGTTAACCTGTTATCAAGATTCAGGCAAGAGCCAAGTGAAGTTCATTTCCAAGCTGCAAAAAGAGTGCTGAGATATATCAAAGGGATAGAGGACTATGGAATCAGCTTCAAGAAATCAGAAAATTTGGTATTGACAGGATTCACTAATAGTGATTGGGCCGGTTCTGTTGATGACATGAGAAGCACTTCAGGTTATGCTTTCTATGCTGGTTTAAGTCTTTCCTGCTGGAACTCTATTAAACAAAAAATGGTGGCTCAATCCACAGCTGAAGCAGCAATTTGGCTGAAAACAATTATGAATGATCTGAAGCACCAGCAATCTGAGGTAACTACCATTCTTTGTGACAACCAATTTGTAGTAGCAATTGTGATGAATCCAGTGTTCCATGGTAAGACTAAACATATTAATATCAAGTACCATTTCATAAGGGAAGCACAAGAGAAGAAGGAAGTTGAACTGAAGCATCGTAGTTCTGAAGAACAAGTTACTGATATCTTTACCAAAGCATTGCCCAAGGAGAGATTTGAAACACTAAAAAGATGCCTTGGTGTTTCCAACAAAAATGTCAAGGAGGAGTGATAAACCGTGTGTGACATTTTTGTTGCCACTCAACAATATTTTTGATTAATATCTAACACATGTAATGATGAATTGTTAGACTAGTTTACATCTACTACAAGTTATTGTACTGACCAACATGGTTTAGTTGTGGTTGGTAGGATAGTTCTTAGAAGTATCTTTGAAATTGTATCCAAATATGGCTATATATATTTAGCCTGTATCTCCATATTTCTTGTATGAGCTAATTATTTTCCCTCTTCTCTGTCTTCTAAAAATCCATCAAAGACCTAACCCATTCCATGAAAATCTCGACATTCTCCAATTAAAGTGCATATTTCATCTAAAAAATGCCGAAAAATCCATCTCCTTTATTATCCAACATAAACACATGCCCAAACCCCCCAAAAGAGATAATACCTTGTGAAAATTCTGGCAAGAAATCCCGTTGTTGGTTCTCAAAAAATAATTATATTTTTTGAGTTTAACATAATTTACTCAATGAGAATTGGATATAGATGTCTAATGTCGAGTAATTTGATAGATTCACACACCATTATTGTAGGATCAAAGACGTGGTGGTAGCTTGTTATAAGTATGAATATCTTTGTCCTATTAATCACACCGTGTTTGAACCTTCAAATGCATAAGATCACCATTAAGGAAGGTTGTGGTTAGTGTTAGATGCATGAATCAACTACTAATTTTTCATTATGGTGTGCAATAGCTAAGGCCATCAGGAAAGATATGTGATGGTGGATGTTAGGTATTTAATGTAATTGATGTATCTATGAACAAAAACGACTAAAATTAATATGTTGTAAAAGTCAAGGAGTAATGTGCAATTAGTGAAAGTTGAGTTATATTAGGGTTTGATAATGGGAAAGAAGGAAAAAACAGCGCGAAATTTCGCTAGACAATCATCAATGTTTGGTTCGATCGTCAGAAACAAAAACTGCATCGCCCGCCTTTCGCCTAGCCTTTGCTCGAGCGACAGTGTCAATTGGTGAATTTTTTAATTCATTTTTAAAGGCTTTTTATCCGGCACTTTCATTCCCTAACCTAAATATAAATACCTTAATGCCTCTAAATGATTTTTTCAAGGTTGATTATTAAGCAAACACATTGTTTTCATATTCTCTTCATCTTCTTAAGCTTTCAACCTTCATTATTGATATTGTAATCTGTTCTTGGCGGTGAAAAACATCAATTTCACAATCCAAATACCAAACTGCTTCTTTCTTCTTAGCTGTCAGAATTATGAAGATCAAGTGAAGGTGACTGGAGCTCCAGTCATTGAAGAACGTAGTGTTCTTCTCTAATTCACAGGAGATAGACGATTTTACAAAGTTGGGAGTTACTACATGAGAGCGCAATCCAGTAGAACTTTGAAAATTGCAGCTGGAAGTTGGTGCATGAGCAAGAAATTCAGGAGTACTATTGGAATTGCAGTCAGTAGGTCAGATAGTACGTGTCGTCGTCTAGTCTAGTAGACTGTAAGTTACAAATCGTTTACAGTGGATTGTTGACTAGCAAAGTGCTCGATGTTTTTACCCAATTGGGGTTTCTACGTGATCAATTTTGTATTCATTTATTACTTTCATAATTGTGATAATTCAATATAGGAAAATCTGAATTGCATGATTAGCCTTCTAAAAAATAATTAATAATGACTTGTTTCTATTTATTTGTTAAGTAATTTAAATTTCGCGTAATCACCTATTCGTATTTTCAATTGGTATCAAAGCCTTATTTTGATTCCTGACCCTTAATTAATTCTAAATAAGTCAGTCATTGTCCGTGCCTCCATTTTTCGACGGAAGCAACTATACTTATTGGAAAGTTTGAATGAGAGCCTTCCTTAAAGCATCGGACGAACTATTTAGATTAACGTTCAAACTGGGTAGACTGCACCTTCGACCGGTGTTGCAGGTATAGTTATACCACTGATATTTCACTATGGACTAAAGAAGTTTTAGCTTAGTGTAACTCGAACACTAAGAGCATTCATGCCCTATTCATGACTGTGTCTGCTGAAGAATTTAGGAGAGTGTCGATGTGTGAGACTATTAAAAAAGTTTGAGATATCTTAGAAACCACACACGAGGGAACTAAAACTGTGAAAAATTCCTAATTGCAGATGTTAACATCTGGGTTTGAAGAAATTAGGATGAAGGACGATGAATTGTTCGATGAATTCTATGCGAAGCTGAATGACGTAGTAAATTTGAGTTTTAACCTAGGTAAAAAGATTCCCGAGTCCAAATCGTTCGAAAAGTCTTTAGATCCCTACCTGAAAGGTTTAGACCTAAAGTCATCGCGATTGAAGAAATTAAGGACTTAAATACAATTAACATAAAAGAATTCGTAGGATCCCTTCAAACATATGAACTCACCATTTCTCAACCTAAAAAGGTTAAATCTATAGCTATGAACACTGTTAGAGGAGTGAGTCTACTGATGCTGAGATGCTTAGGGACGACGAAATAACTTATTTCATTAAAAAACTTTAGAAAGTGATAGGAATAGTAGAAAGACTCAAGAACAGAAAAATAGAGTCCCTAGTAAATTCATGAAAGATTAATGTGAAAAGAGTTACTCTAGGACTTCTAATAAGAAAACCCAATCAGTTAGATGCCATGAATGTCAGGGTTATGGTCACTATAGGAATGAATGTCCTAACTTGAAAAAGAGTTCGAATAAAGAAAGACGACATAAGGCCTTAGAAGTGACCTTGAGTGATGATAAATTAGACTCGAGTGCTTAGATTGATACATCTGGTGGTGAGGATGAACAAAATTTATGGCATTCACATCTATAGTTACGATATAATCTAATAAGAAAATTGAAAAGATTGAAAATGATGAACTGAGTGAGAAAGCTGAGGATGAATCTGATATTCACGAATCGTATCGTGAACTATTTGAGGAGATTATTAAGACAAAAAAAGGTCAATAAAACTGTATTAAAAAAGATAAATGATCTTAAAAGAGAGAAATAAAAACTCATAGGTGACCTTGAGGACTCTACCAAAATTTGAGTAAGTTGAAACTTGTTAAAGAGAACTTGGAGCTAAAGTTAAATCTTTACAAGTGAACTTGAAAAATCTAATACTCAACTCTAATATTTCATTAGTGGTTTGCAGAAACTTGATAATTTGTTGGGGTTGAACAAGTCTGCTGAAAATCAATATGGTCTGGGTTACGTTCAAAATGGTAATACTACTGCTAGTACATTAAAGACCACGTTTGTCCCTGTCACTAACAAAGCTCTGAAAATTGCTTATTCTGAACCAAAGGGCATAAATGTCTTAGGATCGAGACCTACTAGACAATGTAAGGTTAATCATCCTACATCGGCAACAACCTCAGAGTAGGTTTGAACCTAGGTTCATTTCCACTTGTCTCCATTGTGACGCTCTGGGACACACAATACCTAGGTATCGTAAACTTGTGACTAGAAGTAAAAGATAGGATTTCTCGAGCAATGTTAACTTTCTCGCCAATCAGATTAGCCACTTAACTGAGATGATGACTCGGTTAACTAGAATCACTTCTACTTTTAAGAAGGTTTAGGTTAAAAAAGGAGACATGGAAGGTCGTGAGATTGATCATGCTCTTAAAGGTAAGAGCATCCATATTTCTCCTTGATTAGTTTCTTAGGTACATGCATGTGCAGTTCATTGTATCCATTCGTTTTTGCATGCATCTCACTTATTTATATTTTGTTTTTTGTTTTTGTTTTGCGTCTTTATATTTTTGGCATATTTTTTTTCAAAAACAAAAAAATAAAATAAAATGGAACATTACAATGAAAAATATATGCGGGAAATTGTTTTACAGCCTAACATACTTTGAAATTGATCTTATTGGTTGTGATCAAACATGATTTTGTTTGATGAGCTGTAACATAATTTCCATTACTGATTTAGGTTATTTATGGAGTATTTAGTATAAATTTCTTCATATATCATCTGCACCGCACACACTATGATCTTGTTAGTGAGACTCTACCGCGTGTGTGAGATTTGAGATTGCAGTCACATGTTAGTAGGGTGACTTTGAACATGAATTGACCTTATTTATTAGATCTAAGCTCAAGATTATCCCTGACAAAAATAAAAAAAATAAAGAAAAATGCTCAATATCTTATGTTCTTCTTCGAAGACTATTTGACTCGAACAATTAGGCCTAAGGGATTTTTCATAACATGGTACCTAGGGTCGACTAAGTTGGGTTAATCGACGTAACGCTTGCTACACGGGTCATTTTAGTCGTTTAATAGAGAAGAGCTTGCACCTAAGATTTCAAAATTGTTATGAGCTTAAAATATTTATAGTTAAAAAAATGTATGCTAAAAGTCAGTGGGAGAAAAGAAAATGTTCACACAAATGAGCTTTAATATATGGGTTCTAATGCGCTCTATTTGGTTTAACTTTCATAAGTAGATGAATATCCTTAATGACTGTGATGTTTCGCACGTCATTTCTCACAAAATTAAGGTTTGGAGTCCTACTACCAGATGATTGGTATACACATATGGGTCACTTATACAATTTACTCAATGTTTAATTTGGGTCAAATGTGTGTGAATGCTTATTGTTCATTGCTTATACTTATACTTGCTAACACCTGCATTGTTGGGTTATTGTGTATTATTTCTTGATCCCAGTCATTATGTGACAAAAAGCGGGAGTAACAAAATTTAAAAGACACTTGATTGCCTTCATTGCATTAAAGAATTGTATTAAAGACACTTGATTGCTTGAACATAATGTTTTAATTGGCATTAACAAATAACATGATGTTTTGTTTTAACATGTTACATAAAATTTTGACTCAAAAGGCATTATATGATAAAATTTCATGATTGTTAGATTAAATTTTGATGTTTTAGTAGTATCAATGTTTTGTTTTGGTACGTTGGGTTGCATTGATATTACGTCCTAATTTAGCATATGATATGAAACAGAAAAGATGCATTATGAATTATTAACTGCTAAAATCATTCTTACACTGTGAACTACTTGATGAACTGCTTGACTACTTTTACATTTAATATTGTTTTACATACGTTTTATACTGGATATTTAAGTTATCTATTTCAGGAAATAGGTTTTGAAAAATGCAAAGTATAATTTGATCATGAAGTTATTGGTTGTGTTAGTTTTTGAGTCTGTAATTTTATTTTACTACTGCATTGACTTTAGATTGTAGTTTTGTCATAGAATGTCAAAGAGGGAGCTTGTTAGGTATTTAATGTAATTGACAAATCCGTGAACAAAAAAAGTCTAAAATTAATATGTTGTAAAAGGTAAGGAGTAATGTGTAATTAGTGAAAATTAAATTATATTAGGTCTAGGGTTCGAGAATGGGAAAGAAGGAAAAAAAGGTGCCAAATTTCGCTAAATTGTCACCAATGTTTGGCTCGAGTGTCAGAAACAGAAACTGTATTGCCTGTCTGTTGCCTCGCTTTCACTCGAGTGACAACCTGCCACCCATCCCTCGTTAGAGCAACAATGTTATCCGAAAATTTTTTAATTCGTTTTTTAAAGGCTTTTTATCCGGCCCATTCATTCCCTAACTTACATAAAAATATCTTAACGCTCCTGAACAGTTTTTCCAAGGTTGATTATTGAGCAAACACATTGTTTTCATATTCTCTTTATCCTCTTAAGATCTCAACCTTCATTATTAATATTGTGATCTATTTTTGGCGGTGAAAAACATCACTTTCACAATCTAAATACCAAACTGTTGCTTCATTCGTATCTGTTTGAGTTCTGAGATCAAGGGAAGGTAAATAAAGTTTCAGTCGTTGAAGAACACAGTGTTCTTCGCTAACCCACATGAGATAGACGATTTCACAAAGTTGAGAGTTGCTGCAGGAGAGCACAATCTAAGAGAGCTTTGAAAACTTCAGTTGGGAGTTAGTGCAAGACACGAAATCCAGGAGAACTGTTGGAATTGCATTCACTAGGTCAGATAGTACGTATCGTCGTCTAATCTAGTAGACTATAAGTTACAAATCGTTTATAGTTGATTGTTGACCGGCAAAGTGCTCAAAGGTTTTACCCAATTGGGGTTTCTTCGTGATCAATTTTGTGTTCATTTATTGCTTTCATATTTGTGATAATTCAACATAGGAAAATCTGAATTGCATGATTAACTATCTAGAAAATAATTAATAGAGACTTGTTGCTATTTAATTGTTACATAATTTAAATTCCATGTAATCACTTATTCAGCCGCCCTGTAGGTGTAGTTTGGGTCGAACTTCGTATTTTCAATGGAGAATAATCAAATCATTTAGATGGGATAATGATTCACATAATGTGTTAATGGGCTCTTTTCTTGGATGTAATGGGCTGGAATTGGGATACTTTGGGTGTGTATTGTGGAGTATTGGTGCAATAACAACTAAGTCCTTCATGGAATAAAGGGAAGTGATATCACTGTCATTGCTACCTTATGGATAGCTTGATGGAATAAGGAAGATGTGCTAGCATTAGGGCTGGACATGGTCTAGTTCGGTTCGGTTCGGTTCTCTTTAGAACCAAACCGATCCAAAATTTTCGGGTATTTAATAAATGGAACCGTCAGGTCCAAATATAATTATGGAACCATTCAGGTTCGGTTCGGTTCGGTTTGGTTCCGTACCATTATTAAATTTTTTAACATTTACAACAACACTACATAAATATAACTAATAACATGTCCATTCATAACTATTACAAAATAACGTATCACAATTTAAAACCATATAAATAACAAGCTATCCAATAAGATTAATTCAATATATACAAATACCAAAAATTAAATTTACCTAATTAATTTGCTAATTTGTTTAGAAAAAATTAAAAAAATTAATTAATTCTATATAAAAAATTTTAAAAATTA
>CAIGRH010023244.1:0-11841 GCA_903798295.1 Fraxinus nigra | reverse complement strand
AAGAGGTGGCTGGAGATCCTTCATGCCACTTCCTATGGGGTTTAATGGAAGGATTATGCTAAAGGGTCAACCGCATCCTTGACGGTCTCCACCTGCCCTGCCTTGGGTCTTGGTAAAAGAGGTAAATCGCAGATTATGCCTCCAATGATATAGGATGGAAGACTGCTTGTACACTTGCACTTACCCAAGAGCCAAATTCATATTTCAGGATTCGAATCCTTGATGCGGCAGCCTTAAGCAAAGTTGTAGTTTTTCCACCTTCCCTTTTACCACTTGGAGATTATGCTACATGTATCGAATTTTTTTATCGAATTTTTTACCTATTATTCATAATGGAAATGTGGACCGTCCCACATTGTTGAAATTTTTAAATACACGTAAGTCCCGCACATTATGTAAGAGTGGACAATCCATTATATACCATCCATCTCGTACAAATGGATTAACCTTTAATCCAATCCCATGACATTAATCTTTCCTTGCAGTCGGCCCCATTACATAGCTATAATAGGTAGTTTTTTTAGAGGCACCTGCAATTATGATTAAACAAGATAAGACTGATTTATAAGTGATGATAAGACTTTTTATAATTATCGATAATATTTATACGTAGTTTTACAATATTTTAACATTGCCCAATAAGTGAAAAGAACACAAAAGGGGCACACCACTCTCAAATGATGTACTAGAACTACCTCTTAAATTCTGCCACGTATCCACACACACTCAACAGCAATTGTCAAGCCGGACGGGACGGCATTTTAATGCACGTACGTCCAAACAAGTCGTAATCTAACACCGTTTACCCAGAAAAATCTCCCCCAATTTCAAAATTCATTATAGAGGGGCCCGGGCCCCAAATCCAAAATATTAGTGAAATATTTACCCCTTTTAGGCCCGAGATTCCATATTCCTTTACAATTATGGAACAACTATTTGTACATAAATTTTTACTTAAGGATTTACCTAATGGCGGCCCCCAAGCCTGTAGGGGCTGCCATTTGCCAATTATGTAAACCCTTAGGCAAAAGGTTAGGTACTTGAAGCATGACTTTTACAATTAAACCATTTTGTTAGAAAAAAATTTGACACTTTTGTTGACATCCTCTCACATTGTGGTGGGACTCACATGGTACCCATACGAATTAATAAAAGGAAAAAAAAATTACACCTATTGTGAGGAAGCTGCCAAGGAGGGTGGCAGCCTAACATTGTTCATTTCATTAATAGTTTAATTTTAGAAATATGATCAATTTAATTCATTTAAATTTTGAAGTCAATCTCAACAAATTATGTCATGACTAGTGTTTAACATATTCACTTGGTTGCCAAGTCCTCATTGGCAATAGGGTCAAGCGATTAATCAGCTCGCTAGCTCAGCTCCTTTGGACTCGGCCCATGGACAGTTCGAACGAGAGCTGAGCCCAAAAAATTTGGCTCGATTTGTCACCTCATGGCGTGAGTTCGACTCGTGCTCGTACGAGCCTAAGCTCTTGAGCTCATGGACAGAGACGTCTTTGCTCATCCCATTAACACCCTTAGTTTGACGTATAAATAATCCATGTAAATCATACTTGGCAATGCATGATCTAAACTGCAAACAGATGGAGCTAAACCTCAGGTCCTCAGGTATACCTCGAACAAAGCTTTCAAATATTTTGAAATGAAAGTTTGTTTGAGAAATGTTAATTAAAAATTAAATTATAAATATATAAAAGTGAATGGTGAATCGTATATAATACTTGCAGATAAAAAGTAATTTGATAGTATATAAATATTATCCAAACATAGACAAATGCATATGAAGTTGTTTCTGTTGTGACCTACAATATGTAGGTTGGCAAAAGACATCTGAGCAAAATTAAGAAACAATAATCTTGTTAGAATTCATCGTCGAAGTGGTTAAGTTCTTAGAGCTGGTTTGATATAAAATTTATTAAAATAGATTCTGTTAAAAAATACCTTTTTTTAATTGAGAATGTGAAGTTAAAAGTAAGGAAAAAATTATAGATACACGCGCAAAATTATTTTATTGACATAATGTAATATTTGAAATGAGTTTGAAGACAATAAACCAGTAAATAATTTCTACTACAAAGCAGGGCTTAATGATATTGCATTCACTTCAATTACATTATGAGCACGAGTTGCAACTCTTGACTTAGGGAGCACTAAGATCACGATCATGAGTTTAGGCACGTACACTAGTATTATAGAGCACTTGTCATGACTTGATGAGCTACATTTGGTGAGAAGCTCAATTTCACATGGCCTACCTAGATTTTTCAATTTGGGAAGTTCTTAATTTACACAATGGAGGTTAATTGGATCCCAAAATCTATGGTGATCCCCACAAGACATCACAAATCTTAAGGACCAGAATGTAATTAAGTTAGTCCTTATTAAAATATATAAATAACTTCAAACACCGTTATATTTAACGCTTCTCCGTTAAACCTCGAATAAAGCGTCACATATAGTGATAAAAAATTATTTATTCTTTTCCACGTACCTGCTCGACATCGATTTACGTTATTCTGAATCTCTGGCTGGGGTCCACCGAGCCTTAGGTTCGGAAATCCCTAACCTCACCTCCACTTCACTCTTCTTAAAATGCCTTCGATATTTACCGTTCTATTCGCATACTGATCAAGCAAAAAAGAGTGTAAGATCTCTGAAAAAATCACCGGTAATTTTGAAAAAGAAATTCCGATCGGCGTTGTGAGATCGGAGATTTGAAGCGATGGCCGATCACGCCGCTGAGCACGAAAAGCACGAGTCGGCCGCTGAATCGATTGTTGATAAGATCACGGAGAAGTTTCACGACAATGATTCATCGTCATCGGATTCCGACGACGGAAATGACATTAAGGCGAAGGCAGCTGCCGTCAAGGCCAAGATCTACCGTCTATTCGGCCGTGAAAAGCCTGTGCACAAGGTTCTAGGCGGAGGAAAACGTATGGATGATATATCTCTCTATCGATTAATTTGCACATCTACTAGATATTTATGTAGGATCTTAGTGTTTTGATTTAAAGCGTTTAATTTGTGGCAAATGACTAGTTTTTTTTTTTTTTTACTACAGATCTATTTTAAGGTTGATCCAACTTAATTGCTTCTGTTAAGTTGGAATGTGAAAATGGAATCTCTGATCTGGAATCGTTTATAGTTTTTCACTGTTGATAATTTATTTATATTACCCTTTTTTATTTTGAATTCTCACCATACTTTCGTGACACATGAACCTTTAACATTCCCAGAAATGCAGCAGCAAGGGGGTAAAAGTAAACTGGGGCATATATTCAAATCTGAAATTATGAATTACACTCGGTTCTTTAAACTAGGAGTAAGCCCCCGTTTGAAGCCCATTAATTTTTCTTTCACATTCTTATTCTTCATTTCAACCACACATTCTCCTAATAAACTAATATTACACACAAATCAAAAACTTTTCATCACTTTTCCACCCCACATTCTAACATCAATCACTATTCTAAAATTTCTATTCTTCTAAAAATGGGTTTCAAACGGTGCATTATTATTGAGTTGTAGGTGACTGAAATCGTGAATGGAATGCTATTAAAACTGGAACAAAATTGAAGTTTAGAGATGCAGGTCTCGGATAAACTTTTCCTATTGATGTGTAGAACAGGGTTAACTATAATTCTTGCATTTTTCGGAGAATCAAATAGGGACATCAACAATTCTAGATACATGTCTAATTTAAAAGCAGAGTTATGAGTTCACTCTCCTTTCCATGGATACTTGTACATCTTTCCACGTGTATTGTGTCTTATTGTTGCGATTTTTTGCAGCTGCTGACATTTTCCTATGGAGGGACAAGAAAATTTCTGCTGGTGTGCTAGGCATAGCCACCACAATTTGGGTGTTTTTTGAATTGCTTGAATATCATTTACTCACTTTAGTGTGCCATATCCTAATTCTTGCTCTAGCAATTCTTTTCCTGTGGTCCAATGCAGCTGCCTTCATCAATAAGTACGCTTTCTTTCTTTCTAGCATATAAAATCACTTGTATGTTTTCTCTTGGTTGCTTGAAATATAATCTTCATCCATTTACATATTAGGTCTCCACCTCGAATCCCAGAAGTCATCATTCCTGAGGATTTTGTTCTGGGTGTAGCTTCTGCCTTCACGATCGAGTTCAACAGAGCTCTTGCAATCCTCCGAGATATTGCATCTGGGAGAGATCTGAAGCAGTTCCTCGCTGTATGTTATTTCTCTTGCTTTCCTGTAATATGATCTGCTGGTTCAATCCATAAGATTGATGTTGAAATAAAATGAAAAAGATGACAATTATTCTGTGCCACATTAGTGAAGGAACAATTTTATGGTTGGTTAGTTTCTCATTGATATAGCATACGGATGTAATGCGTGGGGTATCTATCTTAAGCTATTTACCTTGAAATTCAGTATTTCATCTCTTATTTTGTGCTCATGAGAATATTGCATTTTGGTATTTAGGCAATTGCCGGTCTGTGGGTACTCTCAGTTCTGGGAAGTTGCTGGAACTTCCTGACCTTGTTCTACATAGGTAAGAATTCACTTCCTATCTTGCACTAGTGCAAAAGATTTATTGCATAATTACAAGCATTATCTTATTCTGGTATTTTACAGTTTTCATTGGCATTTCATAATTTGGTTTTCATGGGATCTCCTGTTTTACCTTGCCCCCTGCAAAACAGGTTTTGTTTTGTTGCACACAGTGCCGGTACTTTACGAGAAATATGAGGACCAAGTAGATGCTTTTGCTGAGAAAGCCGAAGCAGAGATCAAGAAACAATATGCCGTGTTCAATGAAAAGGTTTTGAGTAAAATCCCAAGAGGCCCACAGAAAGACAAGAAGCTGGCTTAGAATCTCGCCAATGTGGTCTTGTTACGCTTGTAGCTTCATTTTTCCATTTTGTTGTTAAAGACTCAGACATGATAGAGAGCACATGTTTACTGGTTTGTTTAATGACGTTTGGATTCATAATTTAATCAAGGGTAATTGGCGCAAAACGTCCCTACCTTTGACGGGTTTTGTGCAAAACGTCTCTACCTTTCGTTTTTTGATACAGAACGTTCCTACTTTTCACATTTTTGGCGCATAACGTCATTTTCTTGAATTTTCGACCATTTTACCCTTCAATTTAAATAAAAAGAAAAGAAAAGAAAAATAAAGAATAAATTGTAATTTTACTATTAGACTTTTCTAAAAATGCAAATAGTACTTGTCTGAATTTAATAATATATTAGCAATCTCATCTTAAAAATTAAACATAAACGATAAGTATTACACATATCCATCTATATCTCATGTTCAATAAAACATCACAATAAATTCAACTTTTTCCCGTTGAGAAAAGTGTCATGTTCAATAAAACACACAATAATTAATAGTCATGAACATTGGTTACAACGTACCATATGCCTATCTCTTCCCTTCAAATTCACTTTTATCCGACTTTTGAAAATATTTTATTGAACTTTTGCTTTTTAGTACAATATATATCATAATATCTCATACACAAGACTAAAGAAAGGTGAAGAGGAAAAAGAAAAAGGAGAAGTTAAATTTTTACGAATTGGATTGACTTGGTGTGAGTTGTTTAAAAGTTTTCGACAATGTGTTGCTGCTTTTCTTAATTCACTTTTTCATAAGATTGTGATAAAATATAATTAAGTTTAATCTCAAGGTGTACCTTTTCACTTCCCACTTTATCAATCCCAACTTGATTCTTTGAGGAGGGTGATGGAATTCCACTTCTTCACCTATGTTTATGTTTAATGGAAACCTAATTTACTCGTCTAATGTTAGTGCAACTTGTTTTTGTTAGGTACTAAGCGTCGAATCACTTGAGGGCGATGGATTCAAGCTTGGTTTGGTACAATTTGTACGTAGTATTCTACATGATTAAACGAACAAAATTTTAATTTATCTTTCTTCCTTATTTCGATCCTACTAAACAAGATTTAACATGTCACGAAAAATATGTAGGACCATAGTTTATTGAAATTTGGCACAACATTGCAACAAAGAATTATTCTTTATTTAAATCCATCTAGATTTGAGCTTCGATTGAAGGGGAAATTAGGGTTGAGTTTTTCAACCTTTCATGTGGTGTGATTATAGATTTTCACTTTGAAAGTGAAGTTGCGAGTCCTCAAGCAATTTAACCTTCGAATTTGGGTCCCCATGTGAACACTATCAATGTGAAAGTGAAAACTACATGTGATTTTCACTTGACCGACTTCTCTCTATTCAATTGAAAGTCGTGTGTCATTTTAATATATCGACAATTTCGGTCTTGTTGAGTGGAGCATAGATTTAAGAATAATGTTCTTTTTGTCCTCTGAGGAAGATCTTCATGTGACATAGCAAATGATGGGATATAAAATGATAAGGCCAATGAAGGAATAAGAGCATCTCCAATGCATTTTATTGATTGTAATGTGTGCGCCATCTAAATAAAAACACTTTAGATCTACATCACATGACGTTAATGTCTAAAAATAGATTCGTATTCGATCAAAATACAATCCATTGACAGCCCTGTCTACATGGCATTAATGTCTAAAAATAGATAAGTTTGATCAAATTTATCTTCAGTTGGTTCCATCTATAATTAAAAATTTCATATCCGATCCTATTTAATAGAAGAGAAAAAAATAATAAAGAGGAGAGAGAAAATAAAAAACGTGTGAGAGGAATATTAAACTACAGTGATTCACTTCATCTAGAAAAGTCTCTACATCATGATGAATTTTTTGACATAAAAAAATAGAATGCATTTTTAAAAGAATAATGCTACATATATATTATGGATCACATAATGGTGTTCATAATGTACATGTGGTGCCCCCTATTGGGAGGAGTGGCTGTGGGCAAGGTGCTCCCCCAATAGGGAGGCGCCACATGTACATTATGGACACCATTATGTGATCTATAATGTACATGTAGCATCTCCCTTTTTAAAATCAAATGTGTAGAGTTTCTGTCTCAATTTCCAAAAGGTTTTCCATCTTCAATCGCACTGCTTGTACAAAAGCTGGTGACAGAAGAAGATGACAGAATGAGGTGAAAAAAAAAGATGGGCACAACACTTAAATGCAACCCGACAACCCAGCCCAGTTTTAAAATTCCCATTTCGTATCATCTCCCCAATAACCCTTAAGAGAGCGACGACGAATCGAAGCGACAGTCGGCGAATCGAAGGCAAGCGACTCCAATGTTTCTCTGAAGGTGCTGATTTTCTCATTTATAGTGTTTAGAGGGGGTAGTGATTCTGAGGTACTGGTGAACTCTGTATATGAGGAGTGTAAAAAATCTAATTTTTATCTCAGTCGATTCACTCAGTGATGAGATATTGTTTGAAAAAGCTTTGAATTTACTAAGATTAGGAGCTAGTGGTTTTAGTGGATGAGTTGAACTTGTCAAGATATGATTACTTGAACAAGTCGCTTTTTGGAGACTATGCATCAAATAAGGAAGCAGAGGACACAAGTCAAAGTTCCAGTAAGTTCAAAACTTTGGATACTGATAATAGATTTCCTTGTAAGAAGGGGAAGACTGGCTTTAAAAAATTGGATGACAAGGAATAACAGTTCATAGAAAAATAGAGGGCATTTTTTCTTGCAAGCGCCATCCAAAGAGATGCACCACTGGTGATTATTTATTAATAAAATTTGGTAGTTGAATTAGTTCTTCAAATAAAATTTATTTACCTGAATGGTGTCTTTGCTTACAGCTAACATTTGTAATTTTCACATTAAATGGCAGGTGGACGTTGTTGTGTGTAATGAATTGGGAAGCAGTGGAGTTCTAGGAGAAATGAAAGCACCCCTAGATGAATCAAGGACTCTAAAGTTGGACTCGGCATCATTATCAGCAAATCAACAAGGTTGCATCAAATGATAAAGTCTGGAAGAAGCAAACGATGTTGTCAAATGTTAATGTAATTTCATTTGTATTAAATGTTGATGTACAACGCATATGAACTTATGCAGTAAGAGTTAATGTAATTGCACTTATGAAGTGGTACTTTATTGTCCATTATGATGACTTAATGTGTGCAACATAACCTTTGTTTGTGCAATGACATTTAATCCTAGAAGAATAAATCCCTCACAGTTGTACATTGAAGATTGAAATGCATATCTCAATAGCATAACATCATTAACGTCACACAATAAAGACATCAAATTTAAAGCGAATATTTTGTGAACATACCACAAAAGAAATCAGCTCTTAGATACATACATATAACTACTACATTCATTCTACCATATTAATTTCGAGTCAACACTACAATTCATCTATAAGTTTCCAACTACAATTCTAGTTAACACTTAATTTCTACACCCTTATCCAAAAAAAGGGTCCTTATCCAAAAAAACACTTCTACATCTACATATCACTACTACATTCATTCTGTTCCTAAATCCATTTGTGAAGCAATCATTGGGTTCCTCCATCTTGGTCCGGTAAGCTTGGGTAGAAGTACGGCATTGCCTGAAAATCTGTACAATTCGATTATGAATGTCCAAATAAGAAGTTAAGGGATGATGCACTTTGTATGTACAATGTTTAACCACATAATTACCTTGACCATAAAAGTGATCATGATTGCTAGACGGAGGTAAAAAACTTCCTTGTGCGAATGCAACACTTTGACCGTCACCCTACAAGTTTAACCAAGTTTGTTTGTGATAAATATGTTCATATCAAGATAACATCATCATAAACATATACTAACCATTAGGAGTTGTGTATATGTTAACGGTGTAGTCATGCCATGTTCTGAAGGTTGAGGTACTTGAACGATGTGTGCATCAACGCCAACAGTACATGGTCGTGCCTTCGGCCTACTTCCTTTGGACGTAATTGAACTCCCCTGAATGACATACCAACAAGTTAGTTACATTGAGTAAGTAAACAACCTAAACACAATTGATAATATAAACATGAAATTTACCTTTGCTTTCTTCGAATTAGATTCCAACGGGCTCTTCTTACGAAGTTTCTTTGGCGCGCCCTTTCTCTTCGCACATGTAGGATCACGTACTCCACTATGGAGAGTTTCTAGTGATGGTCCACATTTTGAGGCGATCTGTGTACCATGCGGAGACATGACATTACTCATAACACTAGATTTCGAGCTCTTTGCCAGTTTAAATTCATGGTCGATCCACTTTTGTATGGTTTTGGCTCTGCTTTCATCGTCTACGACCAGGTCCGCCAATGTAGCGAAAGACTGACACAATCTCTCATACCTCAATTGTCCTGGGGTACTAATCAAACCATCGTAGTGAACTGCGACCCTCGTGTGAGCTCTACTCATATCTCTCCGCCACCTTCGTAATATATACTTGTCCGGTAGTTGTTTGACCCCATTACGGATCAATACTGTAATCATGTGCCTGCATATTATTCCTCGAAATTCGAACAAGTGGCAGCTACAAACAATTTCACAATCTTCTTCATGAGATGAGACGATGTACATTTTTTTCTTTGATCGTTCATCATTAATCTCTTCCTTGCACACCTCGTATGTGGTCCCCAAATTTCCCTCTGAAGTAGATGTCAGGTCACAATAAAGCTTCCCTGTAAACTCTTCTTGAACTTCTCGAAACTTTGAAATGGTGTAAACAGCTTGAAATTGCTTCTCCAGTTCATACCTCGTTGCACATGGAACCATCTGTGAGAAGGACTTGAAATATGCTTGAATCTCCTTCTCAACCTTATTCATCAAAGCTCGTTCATATTGTTCAACAAATTGCTTTAGTGAGGTCTTCGAATGTACATACCCATCGAAAAATGAATTCATACTTTCACTACGTTGAGTTGTCAACATCCTAGCCCAGAAACTGGTTTTGAAGTAGCACGGAACCCACCGAGATCTGTTCTCATAAAGTCCCGCCAACCAGGCATTATCATTCAAATCATATGTGTCGATCATTACCCTCCAACCTTCTTCAAAATCTTGAATAAATTTTGAATCGTATACCAAACCGTGTAAAGAATGGAAAATCGAAGCCTTATCCACGTGGTATCTAAACTTTTCAGGCAACTTTTTCAGTATGTGTCACAAACACCATCTATGATTCGTATTGGGAAACATAATTTCAATTGCATTATGCATAGCTCTGTCCTGATCAGTAATTATACCATGTGGGGCGTCGCCATGCATACACTGTAGCCATGTCTTAAACAGCCAAACAAATGTATATGTATCCTCATTCGACAGGAGCCCACATCCGAGCAAGGTCGATTGTCCGTGATGATTAATACCAACAAAAGGAGCAAAAGGCATGTCATATTTATTTGTGAGGTACGTGGTATCGAATGTAACAACATCACCAAACTCCTTATAAGCTTGTCTACTCCTATTGTCTGCCCAAAACACGTTCTTGAGCCTCGAATCTTCGTCCAAATCCATACTAAAATAAAACCCGGAGCAACTAGCTTGCATTTTGGAAAAGTATGATTGTATTGCTGCGACGTCTCCTTCTCCAAGTCTCAAGCGCCGAACTTGTTCAACATAGTTTCGACAATCCTTCTCCACACACGTCATATTTTCTTATCTACCTGCTTCCACTACTGCGGAGTTGAAACTTTTGTGTAAGGGAATTCCTGCCATATCATTAACTTCTAGTCGCCGTTTAACCTGTGCGCTCAACTCTCGATTGCACCGATATAGCCTCGACTTCGATGGACTTGTTTTATGATTATGCTCGAGGTTTACTGTATTAATTCTCCATATTCCACGACCATCCATAGATGCGGTCAGCCTCGCTTTACAACCTGTCTGAATGGTTGGTTGCGGTTTCAAAGAACAGGTTTGTAGTATCGATTCTTTTTCCTTCGCGACTACATGTCAATGTGACATATCTTACAACACCGTCATCATCTTTCTTCGAATTTCTTCTTCTAACGGGAAAACCTTCAGCGTATGTATATTTCTTGTAGTAATCAAATAATTCATTTTCATCATTGAACTTCAATCCGACCTCCGGCATGCGCACACCATCTCTTCCTACGATTTCATCACCCAATATGTTCACATTCTCCACAACATTCTCAGAATTAGGTTCTACCAAAATAATATCATCCACATCATCCAACAGAGCTTTCCCTGCAACGCAAAATCAGTTACAATGTTAATGCTAATGTCGTAAAAATCTGGACTACACATCTAGACTCTAGTAATATTCAAATGGTGCACAATTGAGAACATTAATGAAAACAAGGATTCTTTGTCCTTGAATGTGCTACTACAGGAGTATTAGATTCATGGATGGATTTAATGATGAAATCATCTATCAATAAACATTGATGAAGTTCGGGCATAGTGTGTTTGAGTTTTTTTTTGTTTTGTAATATGAATAAGATTTAAGTCTTAATCATGATTAAGAAAAGTCCATTTTGATAAAAATACGCATAATATTTCCATTCATTATATGGTCCCAAATTAGTGGTTAAATAATCGAGGAAATGGTGGCATAAATCCCCATGAGTTGGTGCAAGTACATTAATGACTAGGGCCACCCTCCACCCCACAAAAATTAAAGTTAAAAGAAAAACAATATCAAATTGATTTGGCAAATAAGAGTAGAGTAATTTTATACCCATTACAAACTACCCATTACCTTTGTCTATCATTTTTGGGAATGTTTTGGGGAAAATTTGGGGAAGATGCGTATTTGGCGCTCGGGAATATTTTGGGAGGGAAATTTGGGGAAGAGATGTGTATTTGGCACTACTTCATTGTCTAAGGGTCCGTTTGATAGTCTAGAAAATGGGTAGAAAAGGAAAACATTTTCTAACTTTAACCAATTAAG
>CAIGRH010023208.1:0-13480 GCA_903798295.1 Fraxinus nigra | reverse complement strand
GCGGCCTTGAGGCATTGAACCTCGTGAGCCAAACTTGCGATCCGTGAAACTAAGGGTAGGTTTAAAACAAATTTAAATGCTTCATTCAAACAAAATTATACAGAGAAGAAAAACACAAATTTCAAATGTTCAAACACCTAGAGTAAAACTTTTAGGAAATAAAGGAGCGAGATTATTATGACAATATGAAAGTAAACAAGAACACAAGATTTACGTAGAAAATTTCATTGGCAGAAGAGGAGAATTCAAAGAATACAATGATTTTGTGTTTTCAACTTGTTATCTATCACAATGAAGAGGCAACTATATATAGAATACATGTCAAACCTTAATTATAGTGTTTTAGATAGAAAGTTATCAAAAAATTTGTCAAATCGCGAAAAAGAACTTGAGCCAAAGAACAACGGCACTCAAGTGGCACCTCCGGTGCTCGAACGCCAGACCCCTGTTCTACGTGCTTGAGCGGGCAGCAAGCCAAAATGTGGCGATTTCTTCTCCTTGGTCCATCTTTTAGACTTTTTCAAGGTCTCTTCAATCAAATCACCACTACCCAATGAAATTTGGGTCACACTTCAACACAAACATCTAACCATACAAACAAGATGGGATTTTCATACTTATGACGAAAATACGCAATTGGTAGATATTAAACAGATCAAATTGCTAACCACTTTCCCTTTCTACCACATTCTCAGCGTAGAAACATTCCAAAATATAAAATATCTATCATGCAAAAAGCATTTTAATAGTGTAATCTCAAACAATAAAGTTATACAGAACGAGTGAACAAGAAAACCTTTCTTGAATCTTGATTTCACTAATTAAATAACTCAAGAATCAAAGCATTTCTTTATAAAGCAGAAAGTAAAATTCAAGAAACCTAGATCACGAAAACCCCAGAAAAACCCATAAACCCACCTCTCCGATTAACAAAAACCCAAACAGCGAATATCAGGGTAAAAACGAGCAATAACAATACGTTTCGAAATTACCAGCTCTTGAAAGAGAAAAACTGTTTAAGCTTCAAATTCGGGCCAAGTTCAATTGCCCTTTAAGCAAAATAAATGAAGTGAAAGAACAGAATAAAGATCTTGTTTGCATCTGTTGAATCAACTAACACGCCACGCAGTAAAAAGAAGCTTGCTTTATTTAGTTTTTTAGTTTGAACATTGAACTAAAACTGAGAATTTAATGGAAATGTGCGTATGATACTTTCATAACTTTTTCGATATTGACAAATTGAATCCTGAAATAATTGGATTCGTGTGGAGTTTTTCTTTGACTTTTCTATTGCGTGAATTGTTGGATTTGCATTTTACTGATTCTGAATATAAGGCGGAGGGAAGAAACAGCGGTGATTGAATGGTTATTGCAAAAAGTCTATCATGATTACTATTAGGAAAATTTACACTCTTGGTACCCAATTGTTTATTTGTAGTAGAAAATGGACATCAATATTTTTCTTGCAAAATCCTATGACAAAAATTATCTGATTTTTCGTTAAATTATCACTCCCACTCTTATGTAAAAATGCACTGCTTCAAGTTTTATGGTACCATCACAAGTTCAGAAAATTATGCTATGTGTAAAGTTGATTTCAAACTTCAATTTTGGTTACTTTTCATAATTTTTTGGAAAAATTACAGTGGAAGAAGCTCCTTGTCTTTTTAAACATATATCAATAACAGGACTTACTTTCAATCACTTAAAGGTATAGGACAAAAACAAGATGAAAAATTAGTTAGGGACACGATTGTTACTTTCACCAAGGTTGGGACTACAAATGAAATTTATACTAAGGACCTTTTTGGATGAAATTCATCAAAAAGGGACCATTTGTGCCAAAAATGAAGAAGTTTAGAACCTTTTGCGCCAATTTCACATGGGAAAAAAACATAAAAATATTCTTATTTTGACACTGACCAACATATGAATTTTACATGTATAAAATATTTTCTCTACATTTCTTCCAACTCCAAATAAAATGTCAAGCCTTTCTTATTGAAAAATTTAACATAATTTGGAGTTTCTTCAAACTTCTTGCAATCCCTCCTTCTCGGTATTCTTCGAAGTCAACGAGTACGAGTCCTTGATCCCGTGTTTGTTTCTGCATTAAACTCATTTTGGTGGTAACCGGAATACTCTATTATACCACACAGAATGAAGTATCATATGAAAAATGTCATATTTCACAGGTGTGGTATGCCAAAGAAAATGCTGCCTTACCATCTTGACTCTTTTCTGCATCAATTTGTATCTCCTATTTGAAATTGACTGCAATATGTTCTTCAAATTTGGAATATCCTTCTCGAAAACAAAAACCGCGAATGAATCCCACCGCAGAATCTCGAAAAATGGAGGGACAAAATTGTCTGATATAATGACAGGAACACACTCGTTGACGATGGATTCCACCACCCTTGGACTATTGACTTCATATCCTTTGGCACATATGCAATACTTGCTGTTTTTCATGTGCCATACGTAGTTGGCCTTTTTCATACGACCAAAGATCTTCATGTCGGGATCTTTGTTTTGCCAATGTTTCAACAGGATCGGACGAACTTTTCCGTGCATTTGTCCAGCAAAAAAGGCGAGGAATTTTCTCCCTGAAGGACTTCTTCCGAATTCTTTTGTGGGATTCTGAGGTGAATTCACATTTGTTTCTGGAAGAGAAACATCTTTACCAAATTGGAAGCCTTCTTTTACATCGGCATTGCACATAGCCCTTAGGCAGTTAGTCATATGTGGTTGAGTATCTGCTGGAGCCTGCAAAAAAGCTTAGATTGTTATAACTTGCATACATCTAACAAGTAAATGAAGATTATCTCATAATTTTGATACAATTAACGTACCCAATCATGGCAAGCGACAAGAAAATGATCTTCCCCATCTGTTCTGTTCCAGAAAGGGTACCGTGTCTTGATCAAGTTGAGGTAGTTTTTCAAATATTCTCGTATGTCATTAAAACTATGAGAATCTGGCACATAAACAACATCTACTAATCTTTGAGAGCTAAAAGGTAAGTAAAACAAATGGGCTTCTTTCGGATTGCTGGTTATATATTGTTGGCTAGATTCCATTAGCTTCATGAACCAGCCCTCTGAAGCATATATTCCCTTTAGCTTCGGCTGATGGAATACGGGGCGTTTTCCTTCCCTATAGATGTAAACCTTGAACCTCTGCTCCATTATTTCATAGCTCCTGGATTTTTTGGGACATTCAATCCGTAACCAAGTTAAAATTAATATGAGAAGACCAGATAAAGACTCGTATGGTTCTCGTTTAGTCATAGGAATTTTTTTTTTTCTAAATATCAAACTTGTGACTGGTTGATCATGTAAATCTCAATAGTATCGATACATCAAGTAGAATTTTTTTCCTCCACAACCTATCATAGAACTTCACTAAGTACCATATCACGTTCTTCTTCTAAATCAATAAAAAAACATGTGCAAATATATGGACGGGCTACTGCACCGTGAACGTACCTTACAAATGTTGAAAGGTTCCGATATACAGGTGCATATAAGCTAGGATGATCCCCAGTGACAGTTGCATGCTCGATTTGGGATCTTGCATCTAATAATTCTAGATCGGCAGCTGAAGGCCATAGTGGTTCCTGCAACAAGAACTTCTCTTATAAATTTGTACTTTATGTTTCTGATTTTGTTTTCTTTCGAGGGGTTACTGCAGGAGACGGGGGTTGGCTGATTGAGAAACATTACTCTCATGGGTTGTTTGGTTAGTTGGACCATATGCTGCTGGATAGTATTAACAAAGAAAGGTTGGACCAATCATGTCCAGTACCATGTACCAAACATGTCATCAATGTTGTGTATGAGATCAAATCTAGATGTTACCTTAGAAAAGGATGAGACTCGACTTTGGCGTAACATATCCATCATCTCTGATATTGATACCACAGCCTTCGAGGGAGTTTCCTTCGGAGACTGACTATTTGATACAGAAGAATTATTATCTGATGGAGTATGATCAACTTGTAATGTATCACCAGTTTTCTCATCCTGAGAAGCATCGATTGCATCTTCTCTAGCAGAAGGAGAATGGGCACTTGAAGATATCACAGGAGCTATCAGATTTACATCTGCGTTCTTGAAAGAAACCGAATCAGATGGTGAAACCGAGGGGGCTAGTATATAATCAAAGCTTAAAGGAGTAGCAGCAGATTTTCCAAACGACAAATTAACACCAGCTGTTTCATTCTCAGCTGAAACTCTAAATTCCGAATCCCCCACCTTTTGTGGTTTTGTCCTACTCAAAGATGTACTGTTAGACAAAAACTGTTCTCCAAATTTATTTTCCCCGTCTAACACTGATGATGATGAATTATTTATAAGGTCGATATGTCCCCCCTCGGATCCTATAGTTCTATTAATCATTCCATCCGCATCCAGAGCACTGTCCTTTTCGGAGGAAAACAGAAAGGACATAGTATTTCTATAAGGCAGTTCAAAATACTGAATTATGAAAACTGAGGCAATAACCAATCCTATTGGCCACAGGAACCTCCTGGTTTCCACTTGAAACTCATAACCCATGACTAAAAATCATGAAATCCTGCAAAACATAGATTCAAATTTGAAGAAAACATTAATTAATTAAAAATTCCCAGTTCATAGTTCCCTATATTTACAAGAAACAAAAAACAGACATAGAATTATGGCCTCCCTCATGTATAAGTGTTGCACGCGGGATCTAACTAAAAAATATGTGCCATCGCTAACAACTCAGATGAGGTAATTCAACGTGGTATAGCTAATAGCATACAAGCATTTGATGAAAAAATAAATTCGACTTCCATGTAAATTGCATTGCAAGACAAAATCTAAATAAAATGTGGTCTCAACATTAATAAACCAGAATAATATCTATGTACTGAAGTACATGAAACAAACAATTTTTACCACTAGTCCCCTCCTAAGCCATATCAGAATCTATTAAAAAAAAAAAACCTTTGAACACAAAATAGTTAATCCTATCTGCTTGTTCTTTAAACACTGAACCAAAGTAATATAGAAAACTCAAATATTCACAGAAAAGAACAAAAATTTAATACTGAATTTCGCACAATTTTTTTCAAACTTTTAAGCATATTCTTGGAGTTAAAAAGTGGTAACCACATTCTGAACTTCTTAAAAAAAGAAAAAAGAAAAAAAAAATCTGCATCAAGTAGAGAATTACCTTGATCAAGCAACTATCATTTACGTTAGCCCAAAAGAAAAAAATTACAACAAAAGAGAAAATTCTACTCTCTGTGCGTGTATTTTTTGTTACTGGGGTTTGGACAATTCATGCATAGTTGCCGTTTAATACCACCTTTTGCGGAGTTACAGGTGTTACTGTCATGTGCTCATTGCTTACAAGTTTAAGGTTTTGGTTGAGTGGCTGCTGGCTTTCTTTCCTAGAAGTGTGAAAAAGGTTAAAATTAATACTGTATTAATTCAGACAGGTAAGCCATTGGTAATTGCATAGATTATGCTTAAACGCCACTCATCTGCCAATTGATTTTTTTCCATTATTTTCGGATCCTATCTATGGCTTTTGAAAATTAATTGATTCACTTTACTTCTATCCTAAACAATTTGGCAAGAAATAGGAAAGAAATTTACGACTATCCTAAACAATTTGGCAAGAAATAGGAAAGAAAATTTTCTAAATTTTTTTTAATTAGTTTTCTTATACTCTTGACTCAAATATGTAATCGTTTCTTGAAATAAATCCAAAGTTATATTCAAAAGATTTTACTATTATTTATTATTTTTGAAAATTGCATGAAAAGGACTAAGTTGGTGGGACTTGGGAGACATCTAAAATTGTTTTTTCCCCCCTCAAAATTTTAGAGCAAATATCAATTTTTTGTCAAAATGTAATATATCGGTTCACTATTCTTCGGCTCCCCTCGCCCTTTTACTCATCTCTTTCTTTGTTTTTTCTGTTATTCACGAAATCGAGTTTTTATTTTATTTTTATTTATTTTCTGGCTCGAGGGAAGGAGAAAGGATGGGGTTAGGGGTGGGTATTTTCTCGGAACTGGTGGAATCGAACAGAAACCAGATAAAACCGGTTGGTTCGGCTTCAATTCCTCTACTAAACAAGATGATTTTGGAATCTTGGATCGAAAATCAATCGATTCTGGTCCGTGTTCAGTACTACCTTGAGAACCAATAATGAATTTGAATATCTCGAATTTCCCTTTTTGTAGGTGCATTGCATCAAGATGTACTAAATATTTGAAAATTAGACCCCAAAATTATCTCACGTGAATATTATATTTTCCATGCGCTTCTTCTTTCATTTGTTGAAAAACCTAGTAGGTAATCAAAATTCAAATTTAAATAATGTTATAAATACTTTACAAATTCATAGCTTTAATGAAATTCGATAGAAAAAATATATGTTTATTTCAATATTTCATAAGAACTCAAAATTTTCATTGTTTTCAAAGTAATTGATCATCAAGAATCAAGATCATCGATAACTATTAAACATAACCAGGTTATAATATTGTATGCAATTATGGTTTTATGGATTTTCTTATAAATTAATTTTCGATCCAGATTTTATCGTTTATGCCATCTTTAATAGTTTACCCCTATATTGCCTCTTGGCCTTGTTCGCTTGGATCGACTAGGGTAGTCTACTTACAAATGTGAGTTTGATTTAAATTTGATTGGGGGCTTGAAATTGTACTAATTTTGTAACCACGATTTTCTTCCGCAAAAATAGAGGGTTGAAAAACTAAATAAATAAATAAATATGGGTTGGTATGGACTATGGAGGAGGTTGTGGTGGAATAAATGGTGGAGAATGATTTCTTAATTATAGTAGATTGGAAACTTTTAAATGTGTAATAATTCATTTCAAATGGCAAATTTAGTAATTGAATTACTTTTTTACTGCTGTTTTAAGGTAATTCAACATAAATTTTTAAAAATTATATACATAACTCAATATTTTAATATTTCCTCGAAAAATCCAAATTAATGTTCAAGATTTTATACATTTTGAGAAGAATGTAAATTAAAGTTAATCATAATTACAATAATATTTGTTGACCCAAAAATGAAGCCAAAAAGCCCTCTTTTCCAGAGCTCCGACAGACCTAATTCAAGTGATGACGATTTTCATCTATCCAAAGGACAAAGATGTGAAAGAAATCTAATTCTCTCTCAAACAATTATTGTATGGTATTGGAGTTTCAATTTGTTATCGTTATGTGAATTTCTGTTAATGGCTGGACATGTGGCCAATTTTGATATGTTAAGATCACTGTAATTAGATTTAGAGTCGTTTCAACTTATAAAAATCATCAAAGGTATATCCCTGGTTACAAGTTCTATCTAAACACGGAGGTAATCTGACTCTTCGGTATTAAAACTTGTTTAATTTTCATTGCGTGACTTCGTGAAGCCAGTCTTCTAGTAAATGTAGCTCTCTCTACGTTGTCGTCTTTTCCGAAGCAAGAGTCATTCTCAAAAGGCGTTTGATCTTATCTCGTTGTTACAAGCATACTGGATTGAACTTGGCTGGTTAAAGAAGTGTGTTCCAAGTGCTTTTAAATCTTACAAATTGAACTTTAATTAGGAGTAATCACAATATTTCTTGCAATGCGTCCGAACTTGAGGATTAATTTCCAATGTGCTTAAGATTAAACAATCTTATTAAGGGAAGAAACTCAGTCGCCCTGAGCTTTGGCCATTCTTATTTTACGAAGAGATTGACTGATGTTTAGGTTTCACTAGGAAAGAATATGAATCAGTATAGATCAGAAAAAAAGAGGTTTTAATAAGCTTTTGGAAGACATTCTTAGTTGGTCTAACTCCATGGCCACTTCTTTCATAGTTGGCCTTTTTCTTCCATTTAAATCCAAGCATCTTTCTGCAAGATTAGCAACAATAACGATCTCTTTCTTCACACCATTTTCTTGCATTCGAGGGTCAAGAATCGTGTTAAGCTGTTTTCCCTTCATGGATAAAAGAAAACGTGTTACTAAACTTAGTTCCTCTTCTGATGGACTTGAAGATATTGGCTTCTGTCCTGTCAAAAGCTCCACCATAACGACGCCAAAGCTATAAACATCACTCTTTTCTGTGAATTGGTTTGATCGAAAGTACTCTGGATCCAGATACCCGAATGTTCCTTTGACCTTGGTGGTTAAGTGTGTTTGGTCTAACGCAATAGACCTTGAAATTCCAAAATCCGACACTTTAGCCCTATATTCTTCATCTAAAAGGATATTACTCGACTTGATGTCCCGGTGATAAATGGGAACGGAAGATGCATAGTGCAGATAGGCAAGGGCATTTGATACTTCTGCTGTGATTCTCAAGCGCACACCCCATGAAAATGGAAAATTGGGACTTTCGTCATGTATGAGGTCAAAGAGGGTTCCATTGGAAATGAATTCATAAACTAGCAAAGGAACTTCAGTCTCTAAACAACATCCTAGTAGCTTCACAACATTTCTGTGATTTATTTGCGAAAGTATGACAACCTCGTTTATAAATTCCTCTTGCTGATTTGCACTGACTGACTTGGATTTCTTCACTGCAACTATTCTTCCATCTGATAGCATCCCTTTATAGACAGTACCTTGGCCCCCTTTACCAATTATTCGGCTTTCATTGAAGCGATCAGTTGCCTTCTCCAACTCCTTAGAACTGAAAAGTTTCATTCTCTCAAGGACATCTTCATTAGATGATACTTGTTGTTGAAACAAAAGACCTCCATTTCGTTGGAAAAATTTCTGTTTGCGTTTTTTCGTTTTCCTTTTCTTCAGTACTTTGTACAACACGAAGGTAACCCCCAATAGGAACGGTAATACCAAGGCTATGCATAAAGCTGTATGAAAATTCCATAAAATGTATGTTAAGATAGTTAATTGTACCATCATAGCCAATGGATCAGATAATCTCTGTTTGCAAAAGGCAGATTTAGCGTGTTTTTATTAAGAATTCATTATCTATAAACCAGAACCTAAACATGCACCAGAAGTTCACACTGTATTTTTCACCTATGTCAAGTAAACTGATACTTTCTTAATTCTACATCACTTATAGCATGAGAGATTCACTACCTGCATACCTAGCGGGGTACGTTGAATTCGGGAGAATGCAACCAAGACCACCTCTTCTGCCATCACCGAGAAATCCTTCCTGACACTCGCAACTGTAAGTACCTGGAAGATTATCGCAGGTGGCATATTCATCACATGGATCATCCTCGCATTCATCAACATCTAGCAGAGGAAGTTTCATCAAATTAGCCCGATAATGGCCAGGCCAAAAAATGATGGTATACACATTTTTATCGAATAGGGAAAAGTCCTTATAACTAACCTATGCAGCCTGGACTGAGATAAGGATTGCCTGAAGATCCTGTAGAGCACTTGCAGTTGTAACCCCCTACTCCAGTGTCAGAATCAACACAAATACTTTCTCCATAACATAGGTTAATGTCAGTCGAATTCTGAGCTTCAGTGCAACTTTTGTCCCCAATTTCCCATTCAATCACCAATGGCACGTTATCTAATGAGAACGACGTATTATTGAAATCAGATACGTGAAACTTGTACTCATCCTTCTTTCCAAGAAACGCGTAGCCACAGGGATTAAATGACCAGACATTAAGATGATCATTCAAGCTTGACAGGGAAGCATAGAAATACTGTAAACCCTTTGTTATGGAGGCCTGGCAACAGCCAATTCCAGAGCAAACTCCATCACTCAAATCCTGGATTTTCGAACATATACCCACGCAAGCACTTATGGAATCTTCCATATCTTCTAACAACGAATAGTCATCACATCCAACGACTGTGAGCTGGTTTTCAGTAGACAGACTAAAAGAAGTGTTCATTAAACTGATAGAAACCAAGTTATCCATGGTTTTATTTCCATCTTTATCATAGCACACTGATGCCATGGAATTCTTGACCCATATTTTGTGGTCAAATATAGCAGTGACCTCGAGATCAGTTGTGCCATGAAAGGCCTTGGGAGGGTCCGAAGATGTATCACAGTTGATATCGAACAACGGACTGAGGGAACAACTACCATTTACGCCAATACCAAAAGGGTATGGAACAGTTAGATTCCCACACGTGCTTTGGCAGCCAGGTTTTGCCGTGGCGGTGGCTGTGGCGGTGTTACTATTGTCAGCAAGCAATAGTGGAAGCTGCAGCCACAAGAAAACAAAGACAGCAGTATGCAAAACCAAGTTCATTTGCATAATCAGTGGCAAACTTTGCTTGCTTAGTCGTGTAATGAATTAACTCTTGGTTTTTCCACCTTAAAAAAGAACAGATTTGGTTTCTTGTTCAAATTGCCGACAGCGGTGAGAAGAAGTTGGATTGAACGACAGCCGGCAGTGAGTCAATGAGGTTTAACATAATTGCATATTAATAAAATCGAATTGTTTCCTTGTCTCTTCCGGTATTACAAATATAAACTTAGTACGAGGATTAGATAAGATTTTTCAGTTACCTTGAACTTGTTTTTTGTTAATTAATTTTTATACGGTACTCAACCTGTGTTTTCCGTAGCCCTAGAAAATAGAGAGAGTCATGGTAATTTGATAGCCACGGTAGAACTTTGTCAAATCTCATTATATGAACTATATTCAGTCTTGCTAAGGCATTCCCTACTAGGCACTAGCTGCGAGCATTGTGAAATCTCGTCACATCATCTATTCGTAAATCATTATGTAAGTTATTATGTACGTGTAACAAAACATCAATATTAAATATTGTTTCCTTTTGGTTTAGGAAGATGATATCTCAAAATCTTCTAGTTTTACGGAATGTCACAATTGCACTAAAGTTTTTAATGTTCCTCTTTTAAAGTTAAGAGGATAGGCTTTGTAGTGCCTCACGATATAAGTAAATTTTACCGAAGAAAGTTGGAGAGGATACGAATGCACACAATGATCAATCTCAATGCATTTGGTAAAACTCGTAATATGTTATATCTGAAAACCAAAAGTGTCCGTTATGGAGGAAATATCTAAGAGAAAGATGTGGAGAACAGTAGAGGAAAATTTAATTGAAAGAGAATTGGAAATCGACTCAATTAGAAAAATAAACTCCTGCACTTCCAATATCAACTAGGTATCACTATTGACGTCCATATCACTTCTTCTAATCAGTTAGCTAGCTGACTTGTTGAATTTGAATGAAGTATTCGAAGATGAGGATTTGTTGGGTTCTCTTCCCGATGAATATGTAGATTTTACCACCACTTTGATTTATGAGAAAGACAAACCAAATCTTGAATACTTGTGCACAAGACTGTACGATACTGAGATCAGAAAGTTCACAAAGATGCAACAACAGATGTTTATGCAATAAAGGGTAGCTCTAAAGGTCAAAAACCAAGGAGAAGATGCAAATCTCGTGAGAAAGGGCAATGAAAGAAAGCTTGCCCCAAATCAGCCACAATGTGTAAAGAAAATGCATAAATCAGCACGTGGGAGACATTCCTATTTCTTTTACAGTTGGCCGTTTTCTTCCATTTAAGTCCAAACATCTTCAGAAGACTTGTCCCGTCAAGAACTCCACAAGAACCACAAGATAAATGATAGACTTACACCTTCACCTTTAAACAAAGTATAATGCTACATGTAAATAATCATGTACAGACTCATGACATGGCATTATATTAAAATTTAAATGATTTCATTTTCTCTCTTTTCATTTTCTCTGTCTCTCTTCCAAACTGATATTACGTCTTTTGTATATCAATCTGTAAATAATTATGTACAAGTAGCATTACTGCTAGAAAACACAACTTGGTGATTCATATGTCCGGGCAATTGGAAGGCTGGTCCACTATATAGACAAAAACATCTATAGACTAGAAGATCAGATACTCGAATAGAGACTAAATCAACTTGACTCCCGAGTCTATGATTATTAAGACGCATAGATAATCATCCAACCTAGAAGTAGAAGGTACATCTTAAATGGAAAATATACAAGCAAAACAAGTATATATAATCACAATTTCTATAAGAATTCCATAGCTATTAATTACACTTGCAGAAATCACAAAAGAATTGTGGTTTTTTTTTTTTTTAACGCAGTTTCTCACTTTCATTTGTACACTTAATATTCTTTCATTTTGTCCATTGTAAGTTCTGAAAACAGAAGTTTGGGAACATATATTGTTTATGTTGAACTACGAAGCATTTAGACATGGTTCCACGATGTAATTATGTTGGTGTTAAACCAATTGCTTAGAATGGAAGGCAACTCTGAAGCACCAATGTTTGGTTCAAGTCTTGTTGTCAACCACTTATAAGAATTGTGTGCATATTAGGTTTTTGATGAAAAGAATTAGTATTGGTATTCAAGTTGAAAGCCTTAGTCATCCATATTTACTATATCTATATGTAGATATGACAAGATTAGAAGGCTCTTGATATTCAAGTTGAAGAAGAACAAGAAACAAAAGTTAAGGAAAGCTTGGAAACATTATAATAGGTTGACTATTTTGAAGAGGGTAGGAAACAGAAACTTGAACTCAAATTAAAAGAACAAAACAAGAAACATGTACAAGGAAATGGCAGAAAAAAATGGAGGTCTGAAACATATGCTTTTCTAAATCGATATTTGCCCCCTCTTGGTTTGAGATTGTTTTGAGGTTCACGTCGGCATATAGATTTAGCTAATATTAATGACGCCAAGGTGACTAACGTCAAGATTTCTACGATTTCACCGCATGCGTGGTGGATTTCCACTGCACATGCACTAAACCTATTAGCTGGTCCTTTTTTTTCAATCAACAATTTAAATGTTTTTCATTGCAAAGCAAGATTTTTTTTTCTTTCAAGTTCATAAGCGAGTCCCTCCATATTTTTTCCTCAAAATCACTTAAATACAAAACTTCTCCCTTTCTAGTGAGCCATTTAAACTTTCAATATCACTTTTATTTGAACAAATTTTCAGCAATCGCTCACTTTTTTCAGATAAAAATAATTTTAGAAACACACAATAATTACGCATAAAGTAACATAGGTTTCCATTTGAACATTCAAAGTAATTGCCAAAATCACAGGTAGCTAAAAGTTTTGAACCAATTATTCTTGGTGACAATACCCATGACACCGCATTCACAAATATTCTAGTATAAAAAATGTTCCACGCAATTTTTTGGTTAGTGCTTTTATGCCTTGCACTTTATCTATTTCATGAACTTTTAAGAAAGAAACTCCAGCTTTCTTTTAAGGAGGTACCAACGAGAGTATTGTACTTGCTTTGTGAGTTGGACTACGTGTAGGGATGTCAACGAGCCGAGCCGAGCCGAGCCCGAGCCAAAAAAAAAAAAGCTCGGGCTTGGCTCGAGCTTTTTTTGGTCCGAGCCTTAGCGAGTCGAGCCGAGCCTAGGCCGGCTCGGTTTTTTCATTTTTTTAATGTCAAATCTACATTTTTGAAGTAAAAAATTTAAAATTTGTACGG
>CAIGRH010023207.1:0-17363 GCA_903798295.1 Fraxinus nigra | reverse complement strand
CATAATATTCCAATATACTATTTTTTACATAATTCTCTCTTTGACTTAAGTATCGGAGGGGCGACGAGGACACACATCGACACCTTTATTTCAGGTATTGGAGATCGGATCTGGCGGAGCTTTTCCATCTAGCTCGGGTTGGCTCAGGTACGAATTTTGGCATTATCACCAAATATTATAGTGTCCATCACTTCGTCATCAATTGTAAGGAAATTGGATGGAATTGATGATTCGAATAAGAAATACTCATATATTACACCTTTAAAAGTTAGTGTTCGCTACGTCATCGAAGTTCAGGGGCAAGTTGGAACATTGTAAAAAATACAGTGGTCAATAAAAATATTGTGAAAAGTACAATGACCAATCCGATATTCAACTCAATACTTTTCTCTTATATTTTGTATCTAGGATTCTACTGCTTGTACATAAAAAAATGTACATAAACGGTTATCGAAAATGACGTGGGGGAAAATATTGGATAAAAAAATTGATTGTATTTTAAATTGACAAATTATAGAGTGTCGTGTGATATTATGTAATCTATTATATAAATATTGATGTACGTAGCAAAATTCATTTTTATCTAATGTGTTCGAATTAATTTAATTAAAGGAAGATATTAGTCACATATTGATGTACTATACACTTAAATAATTAGAACTCGTTAAGCGCCCGTTTGGTCCTCATTATTGCTCTCATTATAATGAGAATTTGATTTTGGGAATAGTAATTTTTTGAAGAATGTGTGGTTAAAAATGAAGGAAAAATTTTGAGTTACGTGTGATATTATTTTATTGGATAACGAGTGGTTAATAAGAAGAAAGATAAAGATAAATTAAAATTTAATGGGGTCAAACAAATGCTAAATTAAATACAAAGTTAAATATCTCATAGGCTACAGTACTTTTCACAGTGTTTTTCATTGACCAACTTTGATGACTTGACAAAAACTAACGTTCAAAGGCACGTATGAACATCTATTATCCATTTCATCGATATCATCTATTTTTTAACGGTTGATTGCATAGTGACGAATGTTATACTAACTCATAAGTTCGGTAACTAGTCATAAACATTTTAAAGTTCGGCGATCAATAAAAATACCGTGAAAAGTATATTTATCGTCGATACAAATTTAGTGCTTGTTTGTTGCTGCTTAAAATCAGAATTTTGCCCGTTATTTGAACTGTTCAGCCGACATGTTTGACTACATTGTGTCTTGGTGGGGCTCAAATAGTTGAAAATAACGGTAACATAATCAATTTTTGGGGTAAAATAATGGGTACCGGACATCCCCGCCAAACATGGTCTATGCATCTAGTGTTTTCCTATCATCGATGTGTCCGGCCGGAGCAATTAGTGCAAAAATTGAAGTATTGAACGCTAGTCCTTTTGTCCTGTTTTACGCGAGACATGCTCAATAAATTCGACTTAATTATTGCCCACATATAATTAAAGTCTATTTACTTGACATCAGTGCAGAAGACAAAATTATGAATTGTCATAATTGTAGACCGTAGGTAACTGAACATTATTGGATTCTTTAATGTAAGATTATTTTAATATAGAATGGTTCCACGTCAAATCATTGAATTATCGGAAGAATAATTTTCCTATGATAGGACATGTTCTTAAGCTTTTAGAAATTTGAATGAAGCAGTTTTCTTGATTTTGTAATTTGACGTAAAATAATAGTTCGGTCCTTAAAATTTGTGTGTGTGTTTTTTTTCCTATTTCAATTTTAGGGAGTTTCAATTTTTTAGTCGATATAGTTAATTACAAGTTAGGATTATCGACAAGCGATGGTAATAATTTTTTATTGAATAAAATTAAGTTTTATTCTCAAATATTTTTAATTGTCCACAAAACAACCTTTTCCCCCCCTCCATTTTTGCTTATAGCCGATCATATTTTCATTGAGGAAAGAAATTGAAGGGAAAAAAAATAGCAAATTTTGTTGCTTATCCCCAATTTACACGACTTAATAGAAATTAAGGGCATGTTTGTGCCAGATTTTAATTTAATTTTAATCTAAATTAAAATCAAACAATCAATATCAACCACATTTTTTATGGATCCCACATCTTTTTAACCACACATTTCAAAAACTTCTATCACAATCCACTTAAAATCTAATTTTAATTTACACCAAACACCCTCTAAATATCAATCATATTTTTTGAAATTAAATTATAGGACTATGAACTGAAAGTAATAATATATTTATGAAATACTTGGTAAGAGTAGTTATTGGTATTATGCAACACTTCCCTTAGAATACAACAAAATTGGAAATGAAAAATCGAAAATAATTGAATAGATTAAAAGATTCAACCTAAAAGGGGAGCATGATTTTAAAAGTTAAATGTGCTAATTATGACAAACGACAACAATTTTCAAATCAACGATCGATATTAAAATTTAAAAAGTACAATCTTTTGTTCAGTTCAGTTTACAATAACGACATTACCACACGGCATCATTTACGCTTTCATAAAGCACAATCCTTGTTGTTTATGTGATCATTCCAAACAACACCACGTGACATCATATATATGCTACGTGTGAATCGAGTTTTGACGATTACTAAATTACCCTTAATGACGTCATTGTTTCCTCCTATGGATTGTCTGGGTGGAACCAATATTCAACATATGTATAATGTTGTGAATATAATTACTATGATTGTAATAAAACTTTTAATAGAATAAATTAAGTATTTTTCATAATAAATTAAAAGTTGATTATATGAGTTTTTAGTATTTATTAGTTAGTTTTTTATTTGCCTAATATCCATCCAAAAAAAAACCGAATTATGTTTAGTTTTAAACAGTAAAAGACCAATACTAAATGCTCTCAATTGATGTTCCATCATGAATCACGATGATAAATAACATTATTTCTCGTAATTATGGTAGAAATGAACGTTGAGTCAAGCGGTTGTTAGAGCCCGTTTGGCAATATTTTTTAAAAATGAAAAATTACTTTGGAAATTAAGAGATTGATTTTTAAAAATATAGAAGAAAAAACAGTGACTCTTATCAAGTAGACCTCAACGATATGTCTTGTTTTCTTTTTAAAATTAACAATTGAAGAATCCAACGTTTTAAATTGCGTATTGTCAGAATTACATAATCTCAAGTAACTTTTTTCATCAGAATCCCAATGTGAATGGATAAATCTTTGACTTAACCTTATTATATAAAGGCGCTATACTAACCACTCTCTCCACCTCCAAATTCATAACCCAACTGCTTCACTGTAATTTCCTCGTCCTCCCACCACCGCCAGAAAATGTCTCAGAAAACTGGCGGTCGCCACCAGAGGAGGCCATCTCAAGGTGCTTTCGCCTTTCCAGACAACTTCTCCGATCCTCTTACGGAGGACATTGACGTTGGAGATACCAAAATGCCTCCACCTGCAACAGCTCCACCACCGCAACAGAGAACCCCCGGCAGAGAAGGCGGTTCTTTGCCACCACCACTTCCTCCCAAGTCTATGGAGGGAATGCCGGCATCTGATCATAATGGGAAGAACAAAGCTTGACTCCTGCAGGGATGGAATAAATTAGTTTCTATTAGTTCTTTTTCCCTAGATCGTTTGCAGGAAAAGAAAATTAATGTAAGATATCATCCTAATTAATAATTCAAAAGTTAAACTTTCAGATTTGTGGTTTCGATTTCTTGCTTTCTGCAATTCGTTTAATTCTTTATGGTATCTTTCCGTTGCATCAATCGTTCTATCAGATCAGATCAGATCATTTTCCTGATATGTATATATAATATAATATTTTTTGGCTTGAGAAAAAATAAATACGAAGTAAATAATCTTTCCATTTGGGGCAAAGATACTTGTTGAGATCGATCGACTAGGTGATTGGGAAGGGTCGATCGACCACGTGTCGATCCGCACCACATATGTTGATCCTAAGAGGATGATCGAACCATGTGTGGATTGACGGCGTGATTGGGAGGTCGGTTGACCACGTGCCCTGCCCACACCACCGTATATGTTGACCTTAAAACACCAAGTGGATATCGAATTAGTGTTTGTTTGAGCTTCTAAATTAAAATTTAATCAACAGGTTCAAAGAATGTAAGAATATAAAATGTAGATAGTAATTGTTTGTTCTTGAAAATGTGGGATAAAAGTACATGACCAAAAGTGATTATAATACAACAACTTAATTAGGGCATGTTTGAGCCGGTTTAAAATCTCATTTTAATTTAAATCAAAGTCAAACAATTAATATCGACCACATCTTTCATGGATCTCACATTTTTTCAATCACACATTTCAAAAATTTATATCATAATCCACTTAAAATCTGATTTTAATCTACATCAAACACCATTTTATAATGGCAAGATATTTACTCACTTAATCCATCGTGATTGTAGGGTTGGAAATGCGCATCTTTCGTGGATTTCAAGATGAGAGATACATGGATACAAATAATCGATCTATAAATACATATTATAATGATATCAAGTACCTTTCGCTTATGAAACGTTTACCCGTTTGGCCCCCACATTTCACATTATAATGAGATGAATACTAATTTTTTGAAAAAATGTGTTATTAAAAGAAAAATGGAAATTTCTTGGATTTATTTATAATATTATTTCATTTAAAATGTGTGATTGATAAAAAGAGAAAAGAAGAAGAAGATGAATTATAATTTAACGTGTGTAGATGGTTTAATATCATTTTATTTTTAACGTAGGAACTCGTAGTAGCTACCCGTGAGTGCGCACTGAGTAAATATCGCTCCATGTGCAGTAGCTCGCAAACAACACAGAAGAGATAAAACGCACTAGGCAAACCCGATGCGACGAGCTCGATTGAAAAAGTGTTGGCATGTAATTCGAACTCGTGACATTTGGTCTCCGCATTCATCCGTTCCACCAACTCGATCACATTCGAAGGGGTCGGTTTAATATCATTTTCATCCTTGAGATGGAGGTAAAATTGGGGAGAAAGCTACAACCTCTCTTTTGCCTCCGGGTCAAACTTATCGAAGAGCTATGACATAATAGTTTCAAACGTTTCAAGTACGAATTATTTTATGGCCTTTTGGAAGGAAGAAAGAAGATAAATGGTGATGTAGACAAGACGTTACATCTGGACCTTGCAATGGATTCTCCATGAAGGCATTGGCTTTTGAACATAAAGGGTCCAAAAGGCATTCACCGGCCTAGACATGTTTTGTCTATTTGTTGTTTTCTTCATGGAATTCCATTTTTTGGTCAACTTGAATCCTTAGATCTCAAAGGAGAATAGAAGAAATCACGCTTTCATATAATATCTTAATTGAATAAAATGTAATGATCAATAAATTAAGTTGAATTCAACACATATCTTGCAGAGAATCTTAATATATATTTGTGTAGGTTGGTCATATAGAATAGAACACGTGTTTGTTGAAAAAAATAGATCTATTTCGAAGTGAATTACATCGAACGGAACAGAGCAAACACTTAATGTCTTATATGAGTTAGAGCTAAGACTAGCATGTATATATATAGATGATGTGACCCTATTATTCATACTAAATAAAATTTCTGCTTTGCTCCTTGTGAGTGTAGGCACGTTGTCGAACCACGTTAAATTTTTGTGTTGATTTTTGCGTTTTTACTTCTTTATTATTGCACATAAATTCCAACAACATCTCTGTTTTACATTGATCTTAGACCATCTCCAACCATAACACCAAAAATTGGGTCAATTTTGCATCATTTCAGTTCAAATTTTACGTCAAACTAAAAATCATCCCTAACCTAAATACCAAAAGTTGCACCAAATGAGTAATATTTCATCATTTTTTATTTCTTAACAATTTATTTATTTCGAAAATTACTTATTTATTTATTTATTTATATATATAAATTGCTAAATAAATAATTTTGAATTTATTAATAAATATAAAGTGCATTACACTAAATACATATACCAAAATTAAGAAAATAATACATTCAATCATAATATTGATATTGATATAACTAAAAACAATAACAATAATAATAAATTAAAAATTAAAATTTGTTGTATAATAAAAGTACAAGAAGGGAAGAAAATTTGTTGCATAACAAAATGAAGTGCAAAATGAGCAACATTTCATTTGCACTCTAATCCTTTGCATAAAAAATGGTGCAAAGGATGGTACATGGTTAGAAGAGCTTTGTACCATTTTAGCTTTTTGCATCATTTTGGGTCTCCATTGGAGATGCCTTTAGACACCATATTCCATCGACACGTGGATGTTAGAAATTTTTAGATATTTCTTCGTTACCAAACCAGCATATTCGTTGTACTTTTCGTTTTTCACTTGAAAATGGTATATTTCTTCGTGATCAGAATAAGTAAGTTTTCTTGTGATCGAATGTACACGTTGGAATCATCCTCTTACAAATGATTCACGTGTGGACTTGTGATCGAATGTACACGTTTTTCACTTGAAAATGCTCAATTCGCTGTTTGGTTTAGATAAAAAATTTTTTTTTTTTTAAAATTAATAATTAATAATTAATTTTAACTATACATATTCATAATTGATAAGCAAACAAAAATAGAAAGGAAATGATGATTGAAGGTAGCGTTGAACGAACGCAGATATGTAGTAGGAAAGAATCTTTGGTGGGCACCGTCCTCAGCTGCTTTACATTATCGAAATAATAATTATAAATTCAAATATGATGTCAACGGCTGAAAATCTGTGGCTCGGCTGAATCAGTCGACTAGTTTCTATAACAATTTACTGCCCCCATGAGCATGTTTGACTCTATTATTGTTTATTTTGTGACTCAAAACATGAATCAAGTTACCTTTTTAGTTAGCACATGTTTGGCTACGATCTAATAACTTTTTTATTTTTTGTGAACATGTTTGGCTCATAGTTCACTGCTTATTTTAATTTTTTAAAAATAAGTAATTTATAAAAACACAACATCTCTGTGTGAACATATTTTAATATGTTCTCGTTTAGTTCCTATTTTATATAAATATTTGACAATATATTTTGTGAAAAGTGATTTTTTTTAATAGTGTATGGTTTAAAAGTAGGAAAAAAATAAGTAAAATATTAATTTTCAACCAAATTTCTAGTCAGACAAACTCTTTTCAATTCATTATGAAATGATCATTGAAACAAATCTACTATAAAAATAACATATGATATAAATAATCAATTCTTCATTTTCAAAGTGTTATTAAATTGAAAGGTTGAGATTTTAAATGCTTCTTTTCAAAGGTTAAGACCAAATTGAAAAATATGTGAAAGTCTGAGGTCCTCTACTGCTATTTATTAAGTACCATATTTTCCTTAGTCGGCGTGGAATTTCTAAAGCCGAGCCGTCCAAACACTTTATTGTAGTTTTATCCAATTACGTGGCGAGCGGCGTCGCGCAATTGCTTTATTTTCCACTCACACCATAAAATTGTACATAAAGGTTCGCACGACATAAAAACTCCTTCAGAGTCCCCCTAATAAAAGGGTCACATACATAGCCCCAGTATCATAGAGAAAATTCCCTCCTCTTCAAATTCTCCTATACTAGCTCCACACCAAAAATAAAAAATAAAAAAAAATGGTGAGTTCTCATTTTCCTCTAATACCAATTTTACTGTCAATATACGTTTTTAATGAGTATTTAATCTTTGAATGTGAATGTTTGATTGATGATTTTTTTTTCATTTATCCTTCAGTGTCAGTGGGAGCGTTTTCATGTAAATTTTTGTTTGATCAGATGAGTATTTGATCTTTGTATATAGTCTATGGTGTTCTGATAGAATTGTGTTATTCAAAAAATAATTGAGCTGAAAAATCTGTAACGAACTGAAGTTTATGGTTATGACTTATGACGCGTCTTAATGTTCGTTTATCATTTAACTGATTTCTTAATTCTTAATATATGTATCAACGTTTGCGTAATTCTTTCAGTTTCCAATCAGTGTTAAGTTTTTTTTCTTAAAAAGGTTGAAAGCAAAACTTTCAGTATTTCTTGACTTCATAAGATGGTGATGTTTGATATGCTGAGTGATTGCTACCAAATCGAGCATTAGAATTGATGTATCTCGTGAATAATTATTTAGATTTTGTTGGTTTTATTCGCTCCTGGATGTTTGCTTGGGATTGCTATTTGCAATTCAATTAGTCTCTGAGGGAATGAAATCCGAATGCAAGGATAAATAGGAGTGGTAGGAATTGTCTTTTGTTTCTCTCTATTACCATTCTTGATGAAATACAGGAAGAATTAACACTGCCAACTAAAACTCTTGTTGAATTTTGGCGGGATTCATGTCATGTGCTTTGTAAAAAATTGTGTATTTCTTTCTCTTCGTTCTCAGTGTGTAATTCAAAGATGGGTGTAAGAGAGATTTGTTTGTGCATTCTTTGTCGTTTGACTGTTATTTTTCTTGCTAAGAGTTACTTTTGATGAGTTAATAATTTTATGCAATTTTTCGTACGAGAAGGTTTTTTCAATTGCTTTTCACATTGCCGAAAGATTGTTTCATGCCAGTAAACATTTTGAAATCGTTTCACGTGTGACTTTCATAAATGATAAACTTTGTAGGCGGCGTCTGGAATGGCGGTGCATGATGATTGCATGCTGAAGTTCTTGGAACTTAAGGCAAAAAGGACCCACCGCTTCATTGTCTTTAAGATAGAGGAGAAACAGAAGCAGGTCATTGTTGAAAAAGTTGGTGACCCAACTCAAAACTACGAGGACTTTACTGGAAGTCTTCCTGTTGACGAATGTCGTTATGCTGTCTATGATTTTGATTTTGTGACTGAGGAGAATTGTCAGAAAAGCAGGATTTTCTTCATTGCTTGGTATAATTTTCGTTTGACTCCACCCTATTGCTTAAATACTAACATAACCATTGCTATCTTCTGTAATCATGATTTTTTTTTCGTGTTGCTTTTGTCATGAAGGTCTCCTGATACTGCGAGGGTCAGAAGTAAGATGATTTATGCTAGCTCAAAAGACAGATTTAAGAGAGAGCTCGATGGAATTCAAGTGGAATTACAGGCAACTGATCCTACTGAAATGGATCTCGATGTTATCAAAAGCCGCGCTAGCTAAATAAGGGCGCAGTGGTTTGACATGAATCAAATGTCTGAAGTTTGTGGGATCATAAACATAAACCTGGCTATAGATAACTTCAATTACCAAGTACTGCCTAAGCATTCTATTTCTTCAAATGACGTTTTATGTATGCCTGGTATATGATGTTATTTGTGATTTCAGATGCTATGCATTGGGTGTTTCACTTGTAGTTTGACATTAAAAAGCTGATAGGTAACAGCCTAAGGAATAAAAAATATCTTTCGTCTGTTTTTTTTTAGATTTTTAACAGGATTATTCATTTCTCGCATCTTGTTTTGGAGTGCAAACTGGCATGTCTAGTTACCATTTGAGCAGTTTGTTTGATATAATGCAGAAAAAGTTAGAAGGATACATCTTCTGTTCTCTTTCAAAAGTTAGTTGCAGAATATTCTCTCTTTGGGTGATTTTCAGAAAATAAATCTTTATTTTTTGGATAATCTATATTGAATCATCTATCACTGCTGGTCTTCTTACATATGGACGAAGCCATATCTGATGTCTTTTGCTCTTATATGTGGTAAGGGTGCTGATTATTTTTGAATGTCACACTTCCTATGTGAAACTTGAAGCTCCTACTAAATGCGTGCATTTGCGTCCTCTTTATGTTGTCCAATTGGCAACTTAACTGGCAATGGATTGGCAGCATTGGCTACACTGGCTGTTGAAATGGTTGGCAGAAATTTTGTTGAAAGGCACTTCCATTGGTGGACTTGTGTCACATAAAAACACTAATAGGGTTATTATTGCACTCGAGAAAGACATTAAACAGTGTTTTGATCTGTTTTATTCCTCAATTATCCAAGATCACTTTTTTTTTTTGTAAAAAAAAAAAATCTAGTTGGTGAATGCACCCTAAGTCGTCTACCCTTTGCGAAAACAACTTTGAGACTTAAATCTTCAAAAATTGAGAAATCAAATCAAATTACAATTACTAAGATCAGTGGAAACGTACCAACTTAACAATCACGGAAGAACAAGCATGCTCCAAGGAGGAGAAATCTTGAAGAACTATGTTTTAAGTTCTGAATTCAAGTGTAAACGACTACTTGAAATATCCATAACAAACAATTGCAATGCCCGTTGAGAGCATTGAACGCAAAAAAACGAGAAGGAATAGAAAGGGCCATCGAACAAACAAGAAAAGAAATTCAGAGCTTATCAGTGCGAGAATGTCACGAAGGTACCATATAGCCTCAAACAAACAGGAAGGGAAGACTAAGAGAAGTAAAATAAATCTCTCTTAATGTGCAAATTGCTGAATTTATAATATCTAAGGGGACAAACCTTCCCAAAAACTCTACAATTGTTTGTATATTTCATACATAATGGTATATTTCTTCAGTCATTTCAATTGGAAAAAGAATGAATCTATATCTGTTATTCCGATATTTGAAATAGCCTAACAAAGTTCAAGCTTTGAGTTACCAAACTGGCTAAATAAAATGGCCATCTCCATACCTTGCACCATTGTTGGCACAGCTGTATCATATGGACAGGCATTGGAGAAACCAACCATAGAAGGAAAATGATATATTATCTGAAATATGAGGAGGAGAGACAAAAAAATCTGCTTGAAGAAGAGGACGCACAGAAGCGTGAAGGTACTTTTTGATGTTTGAATTTGCTCATGCTTTAGTACTTGCTTTGCTAGACTTTCCAGCTGCTCATTTAAGGCTAAACTAACCCATTGATTTATTATCATTCCTCATTTATCACTGTAAAACATGCTATGTGGCTTTTGCCTCTTTCATGAGCTTCATTTCTCTTGGAAGCATAGTTATCAGATCCGACCCGTACGTTAATCCGGACAATCCACCTGGTCATTGGTTCAACCTGTGGATAGTTGAACCGCAAGTTTTACTAAATATATGTTTTTACCATTGTCTTATAGTTTCCCCCTTCTATTACTTCAGAAGACGTATCTACTGCTGGATAAAATTATATGGAAGGCAGAATCTATCTGGGGGAAGTGTGTCTGCAAAAGAAAGGAGGAGGTGTTGCTGATAATAAATATAGGATCTGAAAGAGTGGTGATATTGGACCAGACTACGATATCCTTTTTTTTCCCCATTTCTCATTCCTCTTCCCTTCTTTTTTATAAATGCTTAAATTAGCTATAAGTATTATAGAAGCCATTCAGTTAATATGTTGGAGGTGACGGTCTTCTTGGTGAAAAGGTTTTTTGTTATTAAGATGTAGACCCAAAACTCACAAATTTTAAAATTCAGTTGTGTTCAAAGAATTTGGACTTAGCATTTTGCTTCTAGATTGTCTATTAACATTTTACCATCAGTTACATTTGTTATGAATTAATCGCAAGATAATAACAATAATGAAATAAACAAAAACAAATAAAAACACCCAAAATTTATGTGAAAAATCAAGATAGGATCAACCACAAGCAGAGGAGGAGAATATCATCATAATCAATAATGAATATGTTTACAATATCAAGATCTCAAAGCTCTCAATTGAAATCTAAACTCTCTAACTCTCAAAATGTTGTTTTTAATGTGTATATGAAAATACAATAATATGAAATATATATATGAGCCTCTTTTTCAAGTTTTAGATGAAGAAGAAAACATAAAATTCGAAAAAATCGGGATTGAAGCCACGGTGCCTTGCTCCTTGCAATCTTTTTCTTCATGAGCATTGCAGCACCGCATCATTCACTTTCGGTAATTATACCTCCAAGGCATTTTTCTTCATCTCAAAGTTATTTTTCAAGCCAAAGTCTCAATCCTTGATGATATTTGATCTTCATTAACTAGGACCCTGAAGGCCAAAATTCTTTAACTTTTTCCATTCAACCAAACACCAAATCACATGAAACTTGGGTCATACCACAACAAATCTCCACCTTGAACCCAATTCGAACACGGTGAATTCAAAATACATCTTGTTGGAATAGAACCCTGGTTTTCTCCTTTTGGCGCTCCCAGTATTTTGTTGGTTAAACGTGTTTGAGAAACACGTTTTTATTAGTGAAACGTTTTCTCCTTATGCTTGGCACGTGCATTGCTTCTGACCGTTGGATAGTGGATGAATTCTTTACATAGGACTGATGGCTCTTGGGTGACTCAAATGGTTCATTTGGTTCTGGACACTTCCGAGGCGCTTGCGAGTTGAGAAAGAAAAAGAGAAAAAAAGAGGAAGAAAGCTAGGGTTTGCTACTTTCATTTTGATTCACTTAAAATGCCTGATTTTAAGTGTTGTGTATGATAGAATAACCTCTGTTGTGTAATATTCTAAGTGAATGTTGTGAGAATCTGTGTAGTTTCTCTGTTGTAGTTTTCTGGTGTTGTTCTAAGGGTTATTCGAAAATATCTTGGTGAATATTTAAAGATCTATCACTGTACTTGAGAGATAAGTCTCTTATTTCATGTCTCTGAACATTTGTAACTTTCGTTGCCATTTAGGGTTGTTTTAGTGGATGCTTAACTGGGATGTAGGTGTTAGAAGCGGTCACCGAACCTCCGAGGCTACAGTCGAAATAATCCTTTGGTATTCATCTTTAATTTTTTGCAGTTTACTTTCAGCTTGATTCGATTATTCTTATTTCTCGATTCTTATATTGTTTGTGGTCTTGGCTTAACACATCTCCAAGTAAACTGCTCATCCTCTTCCAAACAGGCCCCACTGAAGTAGTTTTGCCACCATATCAACATGATTATACTTGGTATCAATCTTGCTCACTACAATATCACCATGAGCAATCACATCGTGCACAAAATGATACCTCACATCAATGTGTTTAGTCATCTCGTGAAACATTTGATCTTTATTCAGAAAGATAGTACTTTGACTATTACATTATACTATAAATTTGTAAGTCTTCACTGATTTCACCAATCAATCATCTCAACCACATAACCTCCTTACACGCCTTTGTAATGGACATATAATCTGCCTCTATTGTAGACAAGGCTATTGTATTCTGCAAAGTAGCTTTCCAACTAAAAGCACAGTCTTAAAGAGTAAACACATAACCTCTAAGTGATATCTTCTTATCAAGATCTCTTGTATAATTTGAATCCACATACACGATGACTCCATCCGTATTTCTACCAAAATGCAAACAAGCATTAGAAGAGCCCCTCAAGTATCTGAATATCCATGCACTGCCTTCTAATATTCCCTACCAAGATTTGCCATGTATCTACTAACTGCACTGACTGCATGAGTCAAATCTGGTCTTGTACAAACTATATCATACATAAGAAAACCAACTGCACTGAAATAAAGAACCCGAGACATGTAATCAATGTCTTCATTTGACCGAAGACACAAGTTAGATGATAACTTAAGTAGGCAACTAAGGGAGTACTGACAGCCTTCGCATTCAGCATATTAAACCTTTAAAGCACATTATCAATGTACTCCTTCTGACTTAAATATGATCTACTAGCCTTCCTATCCCTCGAGATTTCCATACCAAGAATCTTCCTTACTTCACTCAAATCTTTCATGTCAAACTCCTTACTAAGTTGAGATTTCACCTTCAAGACCTATGTTTTATCCTTGGCTGAATAAGTATAACATCAACATATAATAATAAATATGTGATCGATCCACCATCTCCCTTTCTGAAGTACACACAACTATCATAATTACTTCTAATGATACTACGAGTAGTCATGAATGAATCAAACTTGTATGTTGCTTCCTCGATGACTGCTTCAGTACATACAATGATTTTTTTCAATAAGCACACAGTCTTCTTTTTCAGAAACTATGAAACCCTCTAGTTGTTGCATGTAAATACTCTCCTCAAGTTCTACATGTAAGAATGCTGTCTTGACATCAATCTGCTCAAGCTCTAAGTCATTCTTAGACACTACTCTAAGTAAAGCCTGGATAGAACTATACTTCATGACTGGTGAGAACACATCCGTGAAGTTAACACCTAGAATTCGATTGTAGCCCTTTGCTACTTGTACCTTATATCTTCAACCGTGATGTGCCTTTATTTCTTTCAACAAACCTTTATAGCAGCTTCAGCCAAAAAAGTCTTGGGCAACCCAGAGTTTGAAAGCATACAACGAATATTTTCCATCAAAGTTCTATTTATCCGTTTTGACATACCATTCTGTTGAGGAGTTTCAAATACTGTCAGTGTCTCAAGATACCTTCAACTCTACAGAAGCTGTTGAATTCATTTGAACAAAACTCCAACCCATTATTTGGCGTGTACATTTCACCTGCTTCCGAGTCTGCTTTTCTATCATTGTTTTCCACTCCTTGAAGGTCTTAAACACATCACTTTTTTGTTTTATGAAGAATACCCAATCTTTTATGAAAAAGTTATCAATAACTGTTAACAAGTAATAATCACCTCATTTTGAAGGCACCTTGGCTAGTCCCCAAAGATCTAAATGGATATACTTAAGTGTTCCCTTCATGTCATGTCTTCATTTAGTAAATCTCACTCTTTTTTGTTTCCCAAAGATATAATACTCACAAAAATACATCTTACTAGTCTTCTGCCTATCAAGAAGTTCCTCATACTCAACTTTGTCACACCATTCTCACTCATATGCTCGAGTCGTATATGCCAATGTTTTGTAATTTCTTCATCTGTCAAAGAAGGAGTAGAAACTGATGTATCCCTTATTACCGTGGAACCCTGCAAAATGTACAATTGTATAGAATTTTTATGCCTTCATGACAATAAGAGCATCTTGACTCACCTTTAAAACTCAACATTCGATAGTGTATCTATAGCCCTTTGAGTCAAGTACACTCAAAGATATGAGATTCCGCTTCAGTTCTGGAACGTGTCTTACATTTGTAAGTATTCTAATAACCATATCGAACATTCTGATCCTCATTGTACCAACTCCGAAAATTTTGTAAGGTGTGTTGTTTCTCATAGCTATTGTACTTCCCAAAACTCCTTCATATGTTGTAAACCAATCCATGTTGGGACACATGTGGAAAGTACATGTCGAGTCAAGAACACATTCCTTACAAGATTTGGAACCCATGTCAGAAATCACAAAAAGCTCTCATTCACTTTGTGTCCATCGTCCACAACATCAGCCTCCTCTGTGTTTACATGTTGCTTTCCTTTATGAGTGGCACCGCAACCTTGTTTCTGTTTTTCAAAGTATAGTAGCCAGCTCTATTAAGCCACTTTTTCTTGTAAAAGTGACACTTTTTCACTGCATGTGTGGATTTCGATATGTCCCTCATATTTTTACCAAGATTCCTATCTTGATTTCTCTTACGAACAACTAGGCATTCAGCGTGACTCCTAAATCCTTCAGTAAGATGCCACATCTTCTCCTTAGATAGTAAAACATCATAGACCTCTTCCACAATGAGAGTTTCCCGGCTAATAAGAATAGCGTCTCTAAAAGTCACATATGATGACGACAACGAGTATAACAACATCAAAGCCAAGTCCTCCTTATCATACTTAACTTCCAATATCTTCAAATCAGCCATGATTTCTTCGAACATGGTTAAGTAATCATCTAATAATGCACCTTCGGACATTCAATGAGAATATAAACGCTGTTTCAAGTGTAACTGGATGGTCAAGCTTTTTGTCATTCAAAGTTGCTCCAACTTTAACCACAACGCATAGATAATTTTCTCTTTTAGAACATCCTAAAGAATTTGATTTGAAAGATGTAGATGAATTTGAAATTGAACTTTCCGATCCCTACGCTACTTTTCATCTTACGTCCAAGTTGAACGCATCTTATCAAAGTCAAGCAAAACTTCCTCCAAATCCGTTTGCGCGAAAACCGCTCGCTTTTTCACTTACCTAGAATAAATATCGTGTTTCGATCCCATAATGAAATATCATATTTTATTGATGCCATGCTAAAAATCAACATTGTTGTGATACCACTTGTTATGAATTGATCACAAGATAATGGCAATAATGAAATAAACAAGAACAAATAAGAACACCTAAATTTATGTGAAAATTCAAGATAGGTAAAAACTACAGATGAGGAGAATAATCAATAATGAATGGGTTTACAATAAGATCTAAATACTCTCAATTGAAATCTAAGCTCTCTCTAACTCTCAAGATGTTTTTTTTAATGTGCATATGGAGATATAATAATGTGGAATGTATATGTGAGCTTCTTTTTAGAGTTCTAGATGAAGAAAAAACATAAAATTCGAAAAAATCATGATAAACCCGTCATGGTGGCGCCACCAGCTCCACAGTGGCTGGGGCGAAAAAACCAGTAGGGGCTCCCTGTATTCTTTTTCTTCACGGGCATCACGATGCCCATTTTAGGTAATTATACCTCAAAAGATATTTTTCTTCATCTCAAAGTTCTTTTCCAAGCTAAACTCCAATTCCTTGATAAAATTTGATCTTAAATAATTAGGATTCCCAAAGCCAAAACTCCTTAGACTTTTTTTATTCAACCAAACACCAAATCACATGGAATTTGAGTTACTTCACAACATTTATGATGTATAATGTATGCATGCCTTTGGATTATTGAACTTTGCAGCCTGCAGAGATGGAAAGAAGGAAGAAAAAGGAAGCTGAACGAAAGGCCAAGCTGGACGAGATTGCTAAAAAATGAAGGCAACGAGAGCGGGAACTGGAGGAAAAAGAAAGACAACGGAAAGAAGAACCCTAGGGCAGATCACATGCTGTGCTTGCTAGGGATATTGAGCCTTCTGCTATGGCACGTCCAGTAGAGGCATCACCTGTTGCTCCAGCTTCTGCTGCAGCTTCACCAGGGAAGTATGTGCCCAGGTTCAAAAGGATGGCTGGTAAGGGTGGTGGGGGCCAGGCCCCACCTCCTAAAACTGATAAGTGGACCAGCGGCCACAGAACGGATGACCAAACATTCAACAAAATGATAGGAGGAGGGATGATCGTAGATCTGCCTTTGGTGGCGGCAGCGACAGAGGCCCGAGGTCCACTTGGTCATCTAGAAATCGCGGGTGAATTTGAATATATGATGTAGGGCTCTGTATGCGTTAAAGATTTTTGAGCAGTCGAGTGATGTTTGATGTTTTGGGTTGCATCAGCCTTGTTTTGCCTTTTATGTTGAGATATTTCCAAAATTTTGAATCTTGGGTTAGAGCTTGAAGTTTTGCACCTTCCGTCCTTTCAATATTCAAATGTCTGAAATTATTTCTGTAATGTACGACAATGGTTGGGTGGTAAATAATTTATGCTCTGATTCTTGGAACAACTGGACATCTTCTGTGAATTTATGCATGATATTTCGAGAATATAAAGATCAAATGACAAGAATGATA
>CAIGRH010023131.1:0-12476 GCA_903798295.1 Fraxinus nigra | reverse complement strand
AATCTTTGACAACTTCAGTCTCCTTCATATTCAAAGTCTCAAATTCTCTTCTTAAGTTGAGAACTTGCATTTGTCTCACTTTTTCATTACCTTGATATTCTTCTTTCAGAACATCCCAGGCTTCTTTTGCAGTCTCACAAGTCATGATTCTTGTGAAGATAGCATCTGACACGGCTGACTGAATGCAAGAGAGAGCTTCGAGCTTTTTTGCTACATCTTTACTATGCTGCTTTATTTGAGCCACAGTTGGATTAGCCCTCAAAGGTTTTGGTTTAACTCCAGTATCAGTTGTCTTCCATAGGTCATAAGCTTGAAGATAAGCTTTCATTTTAGCAGCCCAGAAGTTGTGGTTTTCTCCATTAAAGGTAGATGGCAGTGGTGATGAAAAACCAGTTAAAGTTATTTCCTTCCTTTTGATTTTTGCTGATTGTTTCTTTGTGAGCTTCTTTTTCTCTTCTTCTCAGAGTCCTTTTCTAAGATCAATTCAGCTCTGATACCATGTTGTAATTTATGAATCAAATAGTGGAACTCACCGGATTTACAATATGCTAACTGGTTTTAACACTCCTAACAGTTTAGTTCAACTCACCGGATATACACTCAACTTACCGGATATTCACTAGACTTACCGTATATGCTTAAATGCTCATCGGGATTGCTACTGTCATGTTCTGTTTTTCTGCCCAAGTAAAAATACTCTATTTTGCAGGGAGTTTTTAAGAAAGAAGATTGAAGCACTTAATTCATTCCAATACATGTTGAGTTTATATAGATTACAAAGACGCTTTTTCCACCTTTTGATCTAACAAACCGTCTATGAAAAAGATCTAACTAAGATAACGTTTACAAAGATTAAGTTATCAAATTGAATACTTAAACTTAAGACTTAAGATACAAAATATCTAGCATACTAAAACAAAAAAATCTGAAAGTAAGAATGTCAACTATATTCAACAACACGTGCTTATTGTCATTCTGCTTGTCAGAATGCAGCTTACCTACAAAACCTGCAAAAACAATGTATGTTAATTAAAAAATTGGGCCAAATGAAGAGAACTTTTTTGAAACATAGTTGATAAAAGAAAAGGGGGTTCAAAGCATACCCCATAAAGGCAGATCANACTAAAATAACTTATACAAAGATAAAGTTATCAATTTGAACTCTTAATCTTAAGACTTAAGATACAAAATATCTAGCATACTAAAACAAAAAAATCTGAAAGTAAGAATGTCAACTATATTCAACAACACGTGCTTATTGTCATTCTGCTTGTCAGAATGCAGCTTACCTACAAAACCTGCAAAAACAATGTATGTTAATTAAAAAATTGGGCCAAATGAAGAGAACTTTTTTGAAACATAGTTGATAAAAGAAAAGGGGGTTCAAAGCATACCCCATAAAGGCAGATCATCTGAATTTGTAGACAGTAGACTAGTAAGAAATACGGGGGAAAATATATATAATTAGACACCAATATAAAATGGAACTCATAAAATATATATTAATGCTAATAAGTTCTGAAAGACAATGGAAGACTGGCTCCTAGCTTACACGTATGTACATACATAGACACACACACACACACACATGACAACAACCAGTAATGAATGAGTTTATTCTTGTTCTCAAGCTAAATCCAATTCCTAAACCAGTGAAGAAAGAAAAAATTAGACATCAACTAAACCACAAAGGAATCTTAATCATGAATAATCCCCATTTTTTCACTAATGATGAACCGACGATAGTCAAGAGATGCCTTCTGACACTATATAATTAAGGCAAAAGCAGAGTAAAAATGTAATATGTAAATCCTCAAAATTTTGCACAATCTCTTCTACCAATATTTAATATAAGCCAAGATGGACAAAAATAATCTGACCTTGAATTAATCCCAAATCATGTAGTTTCCACTTTCCAGTATATATTAGTTGTCCAGATAAAACTAAAAATGTCTTAGCACAAAACTGGGACTCCACACACACGTACACAAAAACAAAACAAAACAAAACAAAACAAAGCAAAAAAAAAAAAAAAAGCTTGACAATTTACTTAAAAGTAAAGTTGCCCCCAGAGTTTTGACAAAAGTAACGCCATTAGCGATATACAAAAAAGTGGTCTAGTCATAATATCATGGTTTACAAATCAGTTAGCTGAGGATGGTAGCATGTCTATTAAACAGGACGTTGTTCTATAGAACTAATTTAACGGCATAGTTCAATTGTAATAAAAACAATTTATATCCATTATCATACGCCAATACAAAAATTAGTAACTTACCGATGAAAAATTCAAACCAATAACTATTCTCAGTAGCATCCTTGAACTGTTTGACCTTTGCTTCATCAAGTTCGATCTCACAAATAGTGATTTTGTCCACATGTTCTGCCAAAAGGCAAAGAACAAATGTCATCATATAACAACATAAAAATGAATACATGCGAAAGAGATCCACATGTACATACTTTGAGATTTTATGTCAATCAAGCTATCAATGAGCTCATTTCCACCCAATACCTCAACCAAGACCACCCCATTTGTGAGTTGCATTACCCGATGGAAGACAAAATGGAAGGCTAAAATAATTGTAAGTTTCTTGTGGATTATTGTATGGCCCTACTTTATTCACCCAAAGGGTGGCAGGATCATCCGGTTGATATTGCAGTGGAAACAAAAAAAAAAGGCATTGGAGAAAGAGCTTGCAACTAGCAGAGTATACATGAATTTCAAATTGCTCAACCACACAATGTTTAAATGCAATCAAAAAATTGTGCTATTTTACCTCTGTGAGGTAAGGCATAGCCACTAGGCATAAGTATCAAGCAAAACCAATAAAATTATGTTTTCTAATCAGCTTGAAATCTATAATTAAATAACTTAACAAAATTAATTATCTGACTTGCAAACAATTATAAAATACATTGATAAAATACAAAATAATAAGTGATTAAGTGCTCAAATAAGTCAAGACAAAATTGTAGTATATTATTAGAAGGAAAAACAACCTACAAGTTTCAAATATCATTGGTAAAGTCAATAGTTCTAACTCATCACTGAAACCTAACTCACCGTATAATATTTGCCTTCACCTTATACATTGCAAATTTCAACTGCAAGCAGCCAACGTGGGACATGCTAACACTCCCCCTCAGCATCGGCTAGAGCCATTAGGCATCTCCACACATGGATAGACAGACCCGACTCATCCTTGACACTCATCCTTGACATATACTCACTCTTATACTATGATAGAGTTTAATAGTCTAACACGCCAGCCGTCAACCAACTTACAATATGAAGTTTGCCTCACTTTATAAATTCACATCTCCATTGTAACTAGGTAATATGAAACATGCTAACAATCGTTGCCACTAATAGGATGCTGAGAATTGTCAACATATTTGATTTCTCCGTCTTCCTACACCACTATTCGTGGCCAATCATTCTCGGTCATCATCCTCAACTAAAAATGTTGCTTTACTCTTTCCGCTTCCATATAAAGGCAGAAAATGGTAAAATGTTCGAATTTATAAAAAACAGTCCCAAAAAGTTGAAACCAGTAATAAAATGTCAAAAAAAGGCTAGATAAACAAGTGCACACCTCGACTTTCCTAAGGCTTACCTTAAGGTGTAAGCCTCGACAAATAGTCGTCATTGTGCAAGAATTCAGAAGTTAAATTAAGACCTCACTTAAGTTGGAACTCAAGACCTAAGCCTTTTTAAAACAATGCAGCCAAAAAATAAAAATAAAAATAAAAAATTTAAACTGCGTAAAAACTGCATAGTTTACTAAATTGAAAACAAAATATATGTTAAAAAGAAGAGCGTCATTTTCCAAAGGTTACTGGAGACACGGCGTCTTCGTGCGCCACGGAGACATGGTCACGGACGGTGTCTCCGTTAGTAATGGAGACACTGTTCGTGCCTCCGTTGCACATAGAGACACGTAGTGTCTCTGTGCAAGATGGAGACACTGCTCATGTCTCCATCTTGCACGGAGACACACCATCTTGCACGGAGACACACGGTGTCTCCGTTGCTAATCCGTGCGAGACAGAGACACGGTCGGTGCCTCCATCTCGCACGGACACACCGCGCACGGAACTCCATCTTCACTGTTATCTAACAAACAAACAAAATATCCAAAATAGGAATCTTGAGGCAAGAATTTCTGAGAATAAATATAAATAATATGATGATAATAATGCATATTACTTGAGGCAAGAATTTCTTCATTACAATACAAACAACGGAGAATGAATCTAAATATGATGATAATAATGCTCATTACACTTTGAATCGACGCAACATAGCATACATGAAGGCAAACTCGTGTACTTAAAAATAGAAAAGATTGGAACTTTTCTCATGATGACATGCTTTTTCTTGTTCACCTAGTCTTTATGAACTTTGAGGTTAGCTTCATTATGTTCTTTCTGCCACTATTCTTTATTGGATTGCATAGAAATTTTTCTCAAGCCCTCGAGGGATTTCACTCCCAAAATACACAAATTCTTACATCGCCGAGGCATAAATTGATAATGCAAGTGTATGATACAATCTCTGAAGTATAGCGTACTCTAATAACATTTCCAGCTCCAGAACTTGCACCTCACTTCAGCAGCTTCCATTATTAAGAGAAATGATAGCCAAATTCTGCAAGTTATCTGGGTAATGGAAACATCGTGGGAAGTAGAGCAATTGATCGTGTCTCCGTTGCCCACGGAGACAGGGACCGTGTTTCCGTTTCCCACGGAGACACATGTGTCTCCGTGGGCAATGGAGAACGGATGGTGCTCCATTGCACAAGGAGACACGATCCGTATGTCTCTATGCCTGTGTCTAATTTGTAGTGCGTCGTTGCACAAGGATACACGATCCGTGCCTCCGTGCCCAAAGGAGACACGGATCTTGTCTCCAGTTCGCACGGTGACAACAATGGTGTTTGCAGAGACATCTTGGTGCACTAGAATTGGCGGAGGAGGCGATAACGTACCTCTTTCGGCCGTGGTGGTGGGCAAACCAAATGAAAACCTACAAAAATAAGGTTGGTTGATAAAATTAGAACAGCATATAGAGACAATAACGTAGGGAGCAAAAAATTCAAAAGATAGAAGAAGAATCTTACGGTCAATGTGGGAATGGAATAGAGAAGTAAAGATGTATGGTTGGTTGAGTAGAAAAATGGAAAAAGTGTCCAGGGAAGTTGACAACGGAAAAAAAAAAAATTGAATTACAACGATAAAGGAAATCACAACACGTGCAAATTTTGCCTCTTATACCGCAGTGATTTCATTGTTGATGTATATAAACGAAATAGAAAAGAAACGAAAACCTCAATCATCCAATCACTCAAACGGAAACCTCAATCATCATCATCCACCCTCCTCTCCGGCACCCCTCCGCACCGAACACTATTTGTGCAGAAGCTCTCCATTTTCTCATTCCGTGGGCTGCCACGCTTATGAAACCAACGCTATCCGCCACCAACCACACCGTCTACCACCATGCCCACATCAGCACCACCAACGTCAAATTATCCCACCCGTTCCGAGGACTTGATCGGACGGCTAAATTCCGTCCACACACCATACGAGGCTAAGCTTAAAGCCCTAAGAGAGCTCAAGAACCAAATCATTGGCAATCGGACCAAAAAGCTTGCCTTTTTGAAGCTTGGTGCCGTCCCTTCCGTCATCTCGATCCTCTCTTCCGCCGTCGCCGAGAACGGAGGCGGCGCCAATTTGGAGTTCAACGAGCCGGTTATAATTCAGTCGGCCGCAGTAATAGGGAGCTTTGCATGTGGGCTTGATGCAGGAGTTAAGGCCGTTTTGGATGCCGGGGCATTTCCTCTTCTGTTTGGTCTAATCTCTCATCCGAACGAGAAGGTTTTGTAATTTTTCTGAATTCCTTCATTTTTAATCTTCTTGAAAAATTTTAAAAATTGAGTCCATTCAAAAGGCGTGGGTTTTTAATATGCATTGTTTGGCGTCTGTAATGATATGAAATTTTAAGCAATTTGGGAATCGAATAAATAGGGAATTTATGATGAAAATTAACAAGCAGCTGCTTGAATGTAGTGCAGTTATTTTGAATTTTATTCTTTTTCATTTCCCAGAAAAATTGGAAGTTTGAGTTAGTTTTTTATACTAGTTTACAGAGGCGTGCTTTCCTTAAGGTGTAAATGTTATAAGTTTATCTTATCTTTCGAAAAAATAAAAAGAAGTATATGGCACTAAAATTTTGGTACACTAAGGGAATTGAGTTAATTGTGAATTTATATGTAATATAAAAGAGTTCTGCCCGACCCAGTTGTTGGATTTAGAGAAAATGGAAATTAATTAATTGATTGAATTATTTTTTGCAGTATGTGATGTGACATGGTCTAAATTTTTATCAGCTTATAAAATGTTGGTGCTTGTACAATAATATTTTAGTTGTTGTTAGAATGTGTTTAGCTAAATAAATTAAATTGGTGAGGGTAAAATAATTATGAATTTGCAGTAGTTGATAATGAGTTGCACTATACAATTTTTTCAGTGAGTAATGGCTTGAGTAGGTGGGATTATATGTGTATGATCTTTCAAAATATATGTAATGTTAATGTGGGATTAAAGTGTTGAGTTCATGCTGTGTAATAAACTTCCGTTGACATTCTCATCTCATATGTGTAGTGTTTCTTACCCTTTTGTTTAGCTCTTTAATTACCGGTTGCTTAGATTTATCATATTCAAATAATTAAAATTCCAAATGGGTAGGCCAGTTCTGCGTGATTTTTCATATAAAAAAGAAAGAATAGGAAGTGTTAACTGGAACTTGTGGATCAACTAATACATAGACAGGCCAATTCAAAATTCTAATTATACTGCCAAATTTGTTAACTCTGATTCTATAAAAATTCTAATGGGAATACACGCAAGCTTTTCCCAGTGCCTCATAAAACCATTATTCTGCAGGTTGTGGATGCTGGTGCTCGCTCCCTTAAAATGATTTATCAGTCAAAATTGGCTCCTAAATATGATTTTCTTCTGGAGAAAAATATGGATTTCCTCCTTTCGCTATTGAACAGCAAAAATGAGAATGTTACTGGACTTGGTGGAAGTATCATCACCCATTCATGCAACACAAGTACGGAGCAGGAGACATTGAGTGAAGCTGGAGTTATAAAGGTGCTCATTAGTCTTCTTGGAGGTTCTTTAATTCAGAGGGATGCTAGTTTAGAATCTCTTGGAGCTATAATTAAGGAAAATCCAGGAGTCATTTCAAAGTTTATGAGACCTGAAAATGGAAGAGCACTGAATGTTGTGACTGAATTGATAAAGGATAGGTATCCTCGGACGAGATTGCTAGCCTGTATGTGTTTGATCCTTATAAGAAACACATCTACGTGTTATCTTCAAGATGCAGGAATCAAGACTAAATTGATACTAATATTGCTCGAGCTTATTGATGATCCCGGTCAAGTTGGAGATGAAGCTCCCTTTGCTTTATCTAGTTTAATTGCAGAAAAAGAGGATATACAGAAAATAGCATTCGACTCAAATATTGTTGATAAATTATGCAACCACTTAGAGAAAGGTTCATTTCAAGCCAAACGCCTACAGGGGATATTTCTGGTATTGGCTGACTTATGCTCTAATTTGGAATGCTGCAGGGATAGATTCCTATCTTTAAAGGTTAGTTATACATGTGAACCGTAACTAGGGGTGAAAGCTCTCTGGTTTGACTGGTTTCTAACAGGTTTTCAAACCAAACATTTTATAACGGCTTGAGAAAAATCCCACCCCAAACCTAGACCACACCATCTAAAATGGTTTGAGATATGGTTTTGTCCGGTTTTAGAAACCGCAGTTTGGTAGTAGAATTTTTCTAACTACTTTATCGTTACTAGGTCATAACACATTAACTTAACAAATTTAATTTAATTTAATTTCTAAGACGGTTAGAGAGTTATCCACCAATTAATTAATGTGTCATTACATTATTGCTTAATATAAATTAAGCAACGTTGTGTAATAGATCATGAATATAAATTTAAATATCTACAAAATCAAAGAAAAGTTACAATAAAACCTCGGCGCCTTCGGCTCCTCTAACTAGAGAGAATAAAAATCGTTAGCATATTGGAGTTTGGTTCTGAATGATTGCGGACTTGAACATGAAGATGGTTTCTACTTTTGTATATGCCGTATGGATCAATTGGTAGTGGGTTATGAAATTAGAGTAATTATTGAGGTTAAGATTATAATTTATCATCTAATTTTTGGAAGAAATTTATTTTTAAACAGTTCAATTTGATTTCAAAATGCCATCAAAATTTCGAAACCTAAACCAAACTATTTTACAACGGCTTGTCTTAGTTCAAAACTGTTTTGTTGACAGTTCTACGTGGCACCAAACCAAAGGTCTCAAAAATGTGGTTTCGGTTTGGTTTTTGGGTTTGGTAGTTTTTGCTTATAGCCTTAACCATAACTGGCAACCTTGTGTTATGCAAAAGTTCCATATGGTCATGGATGTTGTGGTCATCTTCTTATATCTTTCCTTTGAATTTTTCTTTTGATTGCACGCTCCTTAGCCTTAATCAATTCTTTGAATTAAGTAACAGGTTTCAATCAGTTGCACAGTTGCGACTAGATAAAGACTAACGTTTCGGGCATGTCATTTATTTTAATTAATGCAGCCTTTTTAGTTAGCATTTTGGCACTCTATTGTTGGTTAAAATGTGAATATCTGAATTTTCAACAAACATTCTTATAGCATATTGGTTGTTATATGCACTGCTAGTTATGAAAAACAGAAGAAACTAGATAGAATAAATTTCTTTAAGATGACGAAACCGCATATGAGCTACCTGTATAAAATGTTTTCGTCTCCAAGCCTATAACCCTTGGTCTCGTGTACTATGTTCCTCTGAATAGGAAGCAAATTTGAGTCCTAACGTGATTGTGTGTGTTTTTTTTTTGGTGTGATCATGCCTGCAATAGCATAAGAAACAAATTCTTTTCCCGTTCTGATAATTTCCATGTTCATCTAAGAAATTATGAGGGCTCATCTAAAAATTTACTGCAAAGTAATCTTATCTCTCTATATCCAAATTTACTGAAAAAAACCTTATTATTTATTGTTCTTCCCTCTTTACTATAGAATCCTTGTCTCATTGTGTTTTCTAAGGGGAAGCAAGGGTGGATTGTTATTGCAAGGGTTGAGGGTGAAAAGAGTATAATCCTCATGGAGAGGGGGCATGTTCTCCTGATGATATCTGAGAATTTACTCTATATCAACCTTTTTGAAAATTCAAATGAATTGTTAATATGTAGAAATGTCTTTAATATGTTGAAACTCATAGTTCTATCTTTCTTATATGGTCAATAAGTTTTTGAGTGCTACTTGTACCTCTGAATGCAGGCATTCAATTTTTTAACAGATGTGCTGACTCATGATAGTCCTGAAGTACGCGCTGCAGCTTGCATTTGCTTGAAAAACATTTCTCGCTCTGTAAAGGTTCATAACATGATAATGAAACAAAAGATTTTTGAAACTCATGCAATCTCTTGTGCTCTCTGCTAATAAAATTTGATTCAGAATTTGAGTGCAGGTCATTTTATGAATGAAGCTGTCATCATTCCCTTGGTTCAGCTTTTACATGACACATGTACTTCTGTCCAGGTATACTTTGTTTCAATTTTTATTGACTTTCCCATTAACTATATTTGTAACTTGGCTTTGATGTATGTCAATTTCTGGTTCTTGCCTGCATTTTTCCCCCAGTTTACTCAATCCAGTTGGTATTTCATGTTCTGATGGGATGAATTCACGAAATCTTTAAGATGCAAAATAAGTTGAATGAATTGTTGTTTGTTGATGTCGGTTGGTTGATGAGAACTTCACAATCTTGTCGTGGACCTGTGGTTCTGAATTTGTTGGTGAACTCAGTGCAAAGCATGGTTTCTGAGAGAGCAAAAATTGGGAATATCGATGTTTGCAATGTAGTGGATGATTGGGCAAAGTGTGAGGGCGATGTTGTCTGCAAGTGAGTGAAGTCCCTGCTGACAGCAGCTTATAAATACCTGTAATAATTTTAGATATGAAATATAAATAACAAAGTCTTTAGGTTCATTTTGCGCTAGCCCGAATCTCAGTTTATATCAGAATTAATAGGATCGACATCAAATTCATGTTACCTGGCTGGTTAAGGGGTAAACTAACTAAAGGTGGACCGGTGGTCCTATGTCAAAAATAACCTGTACATTTTTTTATTATGGAGCTCAGCCCAAGGGCTATACTATCATTGATCTGTTGATTGCCAGCTCTTCTCTAGCCTCTTCTGATTAATGAGTACAAAGAAATTATTAACTATTCATTTCAGTGGTTACATATCATTTATTAAGAATATTGACAGTCTTACCATTCTTGTATTGGCGATGCATACATTTCAAATTACTAGCCACCGATGCACGATAAGAGTGCATCATTATTGTGAGATTTGACAAGATGCATGCCATATACTATTAGACAACCGTAAGCAGATAAATAACAGTATTTTGCCGCATACATAAAAAGTAGATAATGTATAAAATAGATTTGCACATTAAATATCCTAAATGGATTTTCTGGTAGTTTATTTATCTTGAACAAGGACAGTCTAGGAAGTATTAATGCAGTCTATAAACTGTCAGTATTTCACAATACAACTGTTTCTTCAAATCTCTACCACATAATTTTAAATAAAAAAAAATTTCCATTTTCTAAATTGATGTCATTTTACTCGCCTTAAAGGACCGCTTAGTAGCAGCTTTACTATAACTCTTTCTTTAAAGCTATACATAACAAATATCTCACAGGTGTTGTTTGTATTTCACTTTGTCCATTTTCTATATTTTGAAATGTATTCCCAATAGAGAACTTTGAGCTTCCAGTCAGGGTGGAGCCTGGGGGAGAAGCATACTCCATTGTTTTTCTGTTGATGTAAATAATGTGCTTATGAGATTTCCTTTAATTGCATTGCTTGAAATATTCATTGATCTTTATCATATTCACTTTTCTGCAATGTTCATGGAGAAACATCTGTATTTTAATAATTTTTTACAAAATTTCCTCCATTGTTCATAACTTTTGTTTTTGGTTTATTCTTAATTAAACCGTTACATTTCAGATTGCGGCCTTGGGTGCTATCAGCAACATTGTGGTTGATTTTACTGTGCACAAGACGAAATTCATTCATTGTGGAGGCGTGAAACAGCTTGTTCAGCAAGCAAAGTCAATGGATTCAACCATTAGGGTCAATGCTGTGTGGGCTTTAAAGAACCTGATGTTCCTCGTAAACAGCACTTGTAAAGAAGAAATTTTCTTGGAACTATCGCCATCTATGTTAATAAGCCTTGTCTGTGGTAATTGTTATGCATATTATTGTAGTAAAAATGCAGCACTCATAATATACTCTATTTACCTTCTGCAACTTCATTTTCTTTGCAGACCCTGAAACATCTGTTCAAGAGCAAGCTTTGGCTCTTGTTCGCAATTTTGTTGATGGTTCCATAGACTCTGTCGAGTATGTCTTTGCTGAGGAAGGCCTTCTGCTGGATGCTATTGGAAGACAACTGCAAAGCGCTTCAAAAGTTGAAGTTCTTATTCAAGTAAGAAGTGATTTCTCATGCTCGGACTTAGGTCTCTGCTTTAAAAAAAACCTACTTTATGTGAGCAAGGGGACTGCTGTACTTAAAAAGTTAGTCAACAGCCTGTAGTGCAACTTTAATTAAAAGTGGACTACTACTATCTCATTACTGCAACTTTTATCCGCAATAAATAAAATAATTTCATAACTAAATAGAGGATAAACAATTAACAAGTAACGAGCATTAAGTTGAAATATGTGAACTTTGTTATTAGATCTGGTCAAGTGCGTGTTTTTTCCATTTCTATGAAGGAAGGTAAAGTGGCTCTTCTTTACCTTGCAAAGTATCCCTCGTGTTTTGAGCTTTATATAAAATTAAAACCCAAAGTATCTTTTTCTTTTGCTCTCCACAAGGATGGGAAATCAAATATCTTCTATTCTTCCTCTCCGAAGGGAACTCATGGGGCTGAAGTGTGCTGTCACCTAATTCATTTTTACTAATAATTTTCTGTAGCCTTTGTAAATTCCAAATTCATGAACTCTAGCAATCCCTATGTGAGCGTTACTCGGGTACACGCAACATATGTATGAAGGGATAAAAGAAAGACCGTGCCTATCATTATATAGTGGATTATACTAATTCACACGAGAAATCCACTTCAGTGAATGGTGGGAGGAAAGTGACGTAGCGGAAGATTATAGGAAAGATGAAGAACCTCACAAGGATGAGAGAAAACTCACGAAATTTTTTATTCAATTCAATAATCTCTTGCCTCAAAGGGCTTACAATGCTTTAAATAGTAAAATTCTAGCAAAATTCGGAAAATAAATAATAAAAATAAAAATAAATGATATTTTTCCATAAATGGA
>CAIGRH010023090.1:0-10321 GCA_903798295.1 Fraxinus nigra | reverse complement strand
AACCCAGCTGCAATTTTCCCTTTACTATATGCACGGCTTTATGATTATTAGCTGAAGATAGGAATTCACACCTCTAAGCATTATGCTCTATTGGAGCAGCTGTAACTGAAGACACCGAGTCTTCTGCTGAACAGATTGGAGCGACATGATTCTGGGATATTCAAGTTTGAATTTCAAACACTTCACACTTCCACAAGTCTCTGTAATTAGTTACAGAAAATCTTTGTAGTCAGTTAGGCATGTGTATTATTTAAACTAGAGTCGTGTACGTATACAATTTAAGAAATGAAATTTACCTTCAATTCTATCCACTGTTAGATTTTACATGGTATCATACGCTTAGTCGACCAACGTCAAACCTTTCGTTGCTCCTCTCCAAATCACACAACAATGTCTGCACCTCCTGATTCCTCTACCTCCGATGCTCAGGCAACCAACTCTCTGTTTTCAACCCCCTCCTCCATCAATGTCACCAAACTCAGCCGCCAAAACTACCTAACCTGGAAGGCCACGATGCTTCCGTATCTGAAAGGCCAATAGGTCTTTGGGTATGTCGATGGAACTCTAAAGTCACCACCGAAGGAACTCATTGCTGCTGATGGAACTACGTCTCCTAACCCTTTGTTCGAGAATTGGGAAACGCAGGATAACTTCATGTAGATCAAACGCATGACTGAAGCATTTGTATCACGGCACGTTGTTTTTTATGAGTCATATTTTCCATACCAAACTCCTGACAACACCAATGTCTCTCATCAAACAACTACGACATCACTCCCTCTCAATTTACATCCCAAATACACACACACTAACTCTTCCTGCAATTGATACTTTATATTCAACTGGTCTACCCCAAAATGAATCTGATCAGGACTTGTCAAGACAAGTAACGGAAAATGGGGCCACATATGGTGTGTTTATTCCACTGCTAGCAATTACTTGCAATATAGTTAGTGTTGTCAACCGACACTTTACTCCACCTATTGCCAATCCCCCAGACGAATGACAACTCGATCACAAACAAACGACCTGAAGCCTAAAACTCCATTCGTGGGCTTTGTCAAATATCCACTGCCACAGATTTGTCTTGCCGAATATGGTTCAACACCATCCAAGCCATCCTTGTTCACCGAGGCCTCAAAACATGCTAGATGGCTGATGCTATGAACGTCGAATTCAATGCATTGATCAAGAATGGAACTCGAGAATTAGTTCCACTGAAGCCCAACATTAATCTTGTGGGGAACAATGTTCAAGTTCATGATCGCATAAATTCAACACTCTTTTATTTACAAATGTATCTTCTAGCCTGTTAGGACTGAATTAGGATTGAATGTTCATAGTTGATGGGGTTTACACAGACTAGATTTGTTAAAGCATATTAGTAAGGGGAAAAAAAAAAACTTTTCGCAAAATTATTCTAAATTCTAAAGGCAATATGTCTTGCTCTAGTCAGTAAAAAATGTCCCTACGTCACTTGTCTTCAATGTCTATGTATGCCTTCTACCGTCACAACTCACAATGCACCATGATGATACCTCTTTGTTAGCTATATATATATATATTTTGATAAGTAATCAGTATATTAATGCATCTTTAATTCCACTTTTTATTTGTTCAATTCCTCTTCTGCTTCTGCCCATTTGAAAAGAAGCCACATTCTTTAGTATCTACCTTCTTAATTCCTCCCTTGTGCGTCAGTAACAATTTTGGGACTGCACCATTAGAGATCTTAAATCATTCATGTAAATCATCCCCATAAGATACCCAAGACATCAAGATTTCCAGATCAGAAATTAGTGTTGTACGATTTTTGTTTTCAGTCGTGATAAATAGATGACAATGAGTTCTAGCCGCCAAAGAAATAGACTTGAATTGAGCAACCAAGAGGACTTCCCTGCAGTTAGAATTGAAGAGAATACACAATACACAGAAGGGCAGCTATACATAATAAACATAACCTTTGTGCTACAATTTTTATTCTAATATTGCGTTTGATTTTACAATACATGAGAAATTGTAAAATTTTACTATATAAGTGACTTTTTTTAATTAATTAATATTATCACAAGCCTTGGAGAAGATCTAAGAAAAATCTTAACTGGTTAGGCTCCAGTTCAACTTTTGTTTATTTATTCTCCCTTTTGGTTACTACCTTCTGGAAGACAGGTTTATAGACCAAACTTGCAAAATAATAAAAATATGCATCGATAATGGAAACAGTAAGCTCTATTTGTAATCTGTTTATATACTTTTAGATACTGCATAATCATAATGTAGTTGAGTAGAGAATGCCTTATTGTTTTTGCAGGTCAAATCATAAACACGAGTTTTCTGAACGCATATTTGGACTCGTTAGGGTCCACTTTCTCAAATGGGGCAAACTTTGCTGTGGCGGGTTCTGCTACACTGCCTAAATATGTAGCTTTTTCGTTGAACATTCAGGTGTTGCAGTTTCTTCATTTCAAGACTCGATCAGCTGAACTTGTCGCTGCAGGTGATTTATCACATTTCTCTGTCACATCACAAGTCCATGATTTCTCAGCTGCTAAAATTTACCGTAGTTTTTTTTCTTGGATTAGGGAGCTCCGAGTCGGGGGTGTAGATTGTAAAGGAAGATAAGACATTTAGTTCTCTCACAATTCCTTTTGTAGCATGCTGGCCCTGTTCTCCTGAGGTCAACGTCCCCCAAATCTTAACCTACATGCACAACAGAATAACACAGAAATGTGAATTAGGATTTCTTAGTCTTCTGCTTTCCCTAATTGGAAATTTAAAAAAGGCAGAGGGTCCAGATAAAGTGAAGAAGAGGAGACAAGACTATCAGGAGAGAACAATTAATTGGTTTAAACCAAGAAAGAAACCAGAGACAACTCATCAAAAACAGTTTTGGAAAACATCAAAGAATGCAAAAATTCCACGTTGTATTGTGTCTGTCTAATGTTTAGTGCCATGCATCCTCAACACAGGTCAAATTTAGCCAGATTGGAAGAGAAACCTCAAATCTGAGCTGCTTGTGTCTCTAGATTTTCTGCTCTCTCTTTCTCCCTATGTTGTTTCTTCTGCCTGCCAAAATGACTGCTGACATTTTAATTGAGCCCACAACCTTTCATCTAATTGAGTTTGATCATCTGCTATGGGTTGGCATAGCTTGCATGGAGGGGGTTGTTCCCCTATAATATGGAGCATGATTATTTAGCAACTCAATAATGCATGGAATACTCCCATTTTCTCACTATTCCCACCCGGTTAAGACTTCATTGGCAGATACTCTCTCGCACTGTAGAATGACTTGACGAGGTTGAGTTGATGGTGGGAGTCTGTTGCAGGTGGTGTCCCTTTGTAGGTTGTTCAGGACGAGAGTTTGGTTGGACATATGATTCCCAAGCAGTGTCTGATGTTTGAGAATGTCCATCTGTCCAGGTGCCTGGTGGATCATGGCCACCTGATGGATCCTCTGTCATTGCTACGGAGGCGTGAACTGTTTGACTTACCATCTTGTCTGGTTTTTTTCGGCTGGTTGATTAAGTGGAGTGGCAACTAATCTGCCCCTCTATCTGTTTCCTTTCCGCGTCAGCTCCTTTAGTTGACATGATCTGCAGGTGGACTTGTCCACCAGTAAGCTTTCTTTAAACCAGGATGCACAAACACACTTTAGATGCTATGTAGACCTTGTCCAACACAATGTGTGGGCATGCTGCTCTTTTCCTTCTGTGAAAACAATTTGCATTGCGCCGAGGCAATGAGCACTCTTTTCTGACTTTATAAGAAAAAATTGAGGCTAAATTATTAAAATTTTTGAAATGGTCATTAAAAATGAAAAAGACCAAATGGAAGTTAGGGGTGAATATCATTGTTGACGTAGCTGACACAGTATGTTTGAAAAATCTGGAATACATTCTGAAACGAGAGAGATCTGATCTCTCATCGTCCTTAAGAGTAAAGGAGAAGACATTATGTGGCCAGACGAGTGGGCGGGCAAGTTTTTTCTTTGTCCTTGCTTTAAAAAAAAAAAAAGGGTTGACAGATGAGAGTGGACCATTTTATTTGATTCTTATTGGAAAAGAAGAGGGTGGATGAGAAAATGAGAATGATCGATTGGACAACCTACTAAATGAGTATTATATTAAGTTTACTGAAAAACACTATNAAATCTGGAATACATTCTGAAACGAGAGAGATCTGATCTCTCATCGTCCTTAAGAGTAAAGGAGAAGACATTATGTGGCCAGACGAGTGGGCGGGCAAGTTTTTTCTTTGTCCTTGCTTTAAAAAAAAAAAAAGGGTTGACAGATGAGAGTGGACCATTTTATTTGATTCTTATTGGAAAAGAAGAGGGTGGATGAGAAAATGAGAATGATCGATTGGACAACCTACTAAATGAGTATTATATTAAGTTTACTGAAAAACACTATAATATACGAAAATAATACTAATTTGATTGATGTTTTAGTGTGCCCATTTCATGTTACAGTTCGTAAATAAACTGGATCGCCCTCTTTTTATTGCTATGGACCTACACACCTCAAGCTTTTCGAAGTTCTTTCTTTTTTTGCCTTAATGCTGTTGCTTTTGTTTCGTGCATGTAAGTTTCAATAGGTTTCTATTTCTTCATAATGTAGTTGGGGATTTTGCTCTCCTCTTAGAGGTTAATATACTAGCTTAGTGATTAGATACTTGTATCACATTTAAGGGTTCGGGATTTCAATTGGTGATGCAAGCTTCAATGATGCTCTTTACATGATTGATATTGGACAAAATGACCTCGCTGATTTGTTTGCTAAGAATCTATCTTACATACAAGTGGTCAAGAAGATTCCCATCATATTGCAAGAAATCAAGATTGCCATTAAGGTCAGCTTAATGCTCTCTCTCTCTCTCTCTCTCTCTCATTGAAAATATCAATCCCACACAGCTAAGAGAAAAAAAAAAAAGAGGATGAATTTCTTTATCACTTGTAAAAAGTGAGTTCAAGGAAATTTCTAGATGTTGAAAATATTTCCTTTTAGCTTTCAGTTCCGTCCAGTTGATACATTTTACATTCCTTTCTTCTTCTTTTTAGCAGAGATTACTATCATGGCTCTCAAATCAATAATCAACCAACAACCCCCCACCCCCCCCACCTGACTGGGAAGTGGGAAGAACTAATCAAATTATAAGGATCCCATGATTTGTGCTTTCTGTATATGAGCCAATTCTCCATACACCCAAATTATGTACAATGCAAACTTGATGGGTGAATGCTCATATCAACAATATAACAGAATACACGCATAGAATGTATGTCAAAAAAAATGAACATTATTCTTGAATCAGTTATTACACTTGAGAATGACTGCTTTAAGGCTCAATCTTATACTTCCGTTATTTATTTCTCAATATTGAACTACATTCGAAATTGTGCAAGTTCATTCACTTCTCATACAGTAGCATCGAACATGTGGAGTAATAAGATTTATGCTTAACATTTCTCATTTACATGATAATACTTTTTATGATTTGTTGATAAAGAAGTTGCAAGGTCTCCAGCCCTAGTAATTATTGTTCCATTTCGTGTAGGATTTATATAATCAAGGAGGCAAGAAGTTCTGGGTCCATAATACTGGGCCATTTGGTTGTCTCCCTAAAATACTTGCCCTAGTAAAACATACTTCAGAGGATCTCGATCCCTTTGGATGTATTTCAAGTTATAATACTATTGCAAAATTGTTCAATGGAGGCCTGGGCCATTTATGCCAAGAATTAAGATCTGAGTTGAAGGATGCGACCATCGTATATGTTGATATCTATGCCATCAAATATGATCTCATAGCCAACTCCAGCAAGTACGGTAAGCTTATCACTTATCAGACTGTCTTTTCTTCTCTCTTTTTCTAAACCTTTTTCCGGGAAAAAATGAGTAATATTATTTATCATTATGATGATGGAACATCGTTAATGTGACAGTCTATGTGCAGTTCAATTTTTATGAGAGAGAGAAAAAAATATGAGGGATAATGTATTACCACATCACCGATATTCCATCGTCGTGATGATAAATAGCGTTACTCGAAAAAAATTGAGTTCGTAAAGATTATATTCTATGCTGTCAAGTTTTGACTATAATATTTTCATTTTTTTGCTGCCTAGAAAAAAACAAGGATTGATATTTAACATATATGAGAAATCAACTCACTCTGCTTCTGTTTGTTGACATGTTCTTACTGAATAACAATGTCATATCCGAAATTCAAATTAACATTTTAGTTTTTATTGTTCAATTTTTTTTTAAAAAAAATAGTATCTATTGTAGTAATATTTAGATTTGTCATTTGAGTTTACGTGTTATACTACATTTATTGGTTCAAATGCCTTTCAAGATCAGTATACTTGTTGGAATGTTTGAGATCCTTTCACTGTATGCACGTCAAATGCGCATTATTTTGGTTGCATTGATATTTGTTATTTTCAGTTGGCAGAGCATGTTTGGCTAAGATATAAAATAATAATAATAATAAAAATTGTAAAAGTCGCTTTTGAGATTCCATATTCAGTTCTTGCCCTGGTGTATTGTCCATAATTATGAGTATCCCATCGTTCAACTTCAGGTTTTTCAAATCCATTGATGGCATGTTGTGGTTCAGGGGGACCTCCATACAACTACGACTCTAGCGTCTCATGTGGTCAGCCCGGGTGTCAAGTCTGCGACCAAAAATCGCAAATTATAAATTGGGATGGTGTCCATTACACTGAAGCAGCTAACGCCATTGTAGCCTTGAAGATACTCTCCACCAACTATTCTAATCCACCGGTCCACTTTGATTTCTTTTGTAATTGATATTAATTCAGAAGCAAATTGCATGTGGTGATGGAACCTGGAAGTTATTCGAGAACTTCCTGTCTAATGTTCACTATAGAGTATGAGTAAACGCCGGATATAAATTCTAGCCACCTACTTGGTGGAGCTCATCCTGTTTCCTGTGCTTGCTTCAGCCACCATCACTGTATTGTACTGGCTGAGCCGTATGAGCATGGAAAATTTGTCCCTTTTTGTTATTTCTGTTGTATCATTTTTAGGAGACTTGTTATTTGGACAGAGACCAGGTTTAGTTAATGACCTTATTTTATTATCTTTGCAAGTGGATAATTGTATTCACTCTTTGTTGTCGCCAATAAAATTTTGACACCTCACTATACAAGTTTGAGGTGTCTAAATTTTTAGATGATGCATTTCTAAATTGTAATGAGGTGTCAAAATTTTATTGAAGGACAACCTATCTAAACTTGGATCAATTAGGCTAAAAGGATCATTAGTAAATATTTAAAATTATGGATAAAGCTAATTTGCCAAAAAAAATTGACAGAAAATTTGACATAATTGCATGTGACATTAGATGATTGGATGCAAAAGTTTATTGAGTTTTAAACTGTCCAATAATAGAATGATACGTGACATTGTGTCAACCTTGATGTTCATGTAGCAAGATTGTAAAATTATTGTCTTTTATTTTATAAATCTAGATGGACATTACTTTTAGGAAATATTGCATTCGATGCCCTAAACTTTTACAAAAAAAGTGCAAATAGGTCCTCGTGCTCATGAGTCGGGCATGTGGATCGAGTCAGCCCAACACAACTTGTCATCAAAGGTAGAATGCCCTAGACTCGTTCAAAGTCATTTGATACCTTTCAAATTAATCTTTTTGGACGCTGGCATTACTAGGATTCGAGATGAGCCCAACACAACCTACCATCATATTTTTGACACACACACACACAAAAGCCATCAAACACATCTAAAAATTAGTCACGTTAGAGCGTAAACATTAACCAATGACGGCCATCACATTCGATGGGGTGTCCCATATCATTCTGGGCAAACACATCTAATATTTGCAATGTTCAGACATAACATAACTAGGATTCGATATGGCCCAACACCGATATAAGACAATAGGAGGAGGAAACAACAACTCTAAAATTAGCCATGTTTGGGCATAGTCACAACTCATAACTAGGAATCTTGATATTTTGGGCTAACTTCTTGGTGTGTGTAACCAAACCCGATAGCGCTTTAGTAATTTTATCGTACGTCTACTGAATAAAAACATTTTTTATGCTTTTTCACTCTCTTTTTCCCATTTCTAACCATTCGAAGTATTGCTTACCTTCTAAACGAATTCAATTCTTTTCGATGATTTCAATTTTCAATGAACTGTAATTTTGTGTTTCTTGAAATAGTTTCGTAGTTTGAGATCTGGGGCCACGTCAATTTTGGTGAGTATTATTTTTTTCAGCTTTTTTTTCTTGATTTCTTTTCTTGTTTTCATTGCCTTAATTCTTCAAAAAGATTGGATTTTTTTGGGGTTCTGTTATGTTATTCCTTAAGTAAATCTAGGAATGTGAAAGCATCTGCATTTATTAGCATTACAATTATTGCACTTAGTTAATTGTGTTAATTTGGTCAGTGATTTTCGAAATTTGCTTATTTTTAAACCCAAAGTGCTTTTGAGAGGGTACTGAGTGCTATGTTTTGTTTGTGGTAACCTTTTATTCTTTTTTCTATTAACTCGTTAGGGTTTTGTGTTCATCTTTTTCCTTTTTCCTTTGTCTTGATTTGGTAATAAATCTGGGCTTGTGGGTTCTTAGTTGGTAATGTATTACGGTCAAGTAAACGTATTTTCTGGTGGAAATGTAGTACAAGTCCTCTCGGGAAACTCCGGAAATGGAGTCAATGAGAATTTGGGTTCCAGGCACGTCGACCAGGCAGTTTGGGCCACTGAGGATGATCGCGGGATGTGGGATAGAAAATCTTCTGTTGACACCAGTTTTAATTCGGGTTACGATGGTAGGCAATCCCAATTGCAGTCAGGAAACGAACCACTGAACAAAAGATCAAGAAATTCTCATTGGGGTTGAAAGTGATTGGGAAAATGTTCTGTAAAACGAAACTGCTGCAAATTCCGAATGGGCTCTGTATAACTAAACTCTGTTGCAAATTCCGAATGGGCACTTGTCCATATATCACCAAATGTAATTTTGCGTATAGTAATGAAGAACTCAGAAAACCACCCCCTAATTCGCAAGAGATTGTTGCTGCACATGAGGAGTATCGAGCAGAATCGGCTGAGCTGAGGGAGGAATTTCAGATACCAATTCTACTCAGAGGTCTTATAAAGGGCGGTACTGCAAGAAGTTCTATACCGAGGAAGGCTGTCCGTACGGTGCCAATTGCACTTTCCTTGATGACGAGCAGTCAAAATCCTGAGAAAGTGTTGCGATAAGTTTTGGCCTGGCTCTAGTGGTGGCGGATATGGGAACAGAACTTGGAAAACAAGAATTTGCAACAAGTAGGAGCTAACGGGATATTGTCCATTCGGCAGCGTCATTTTGCTCATGGATCAGAAATTATAAATTTTATGTTCCATTTTTTTAGTATACATGATGATGATGTTTCTGATACGGCTCTACTGAAAAAATACGAAGAAGATACAAGTTAGCCAAACTTTGATTGAATTGAAGAAAACGATTACAAAAGAAAGTAGATACTGAAGAACAGTTGTGACTCACGATCCAACTCCTCCCTTTCGCTCTTTAATTGCCTGCCTTTCTGTTACTTCCCGCCAGCTCTTCTTGCTTTCTTCTGTGCCCTTCTAGAATAAGTAAATCGTATAGGGGTCTATCAGTTTCTTAACTGGCGTGTGTAGTTTACTGACCTTTCCTAGATTTTAAATTCCTTTAATCCATCAGTTATCTGAGAGATGAAAAGTTCTAGTAAAAATGTTAGATGAAGTATATAGAGAGAGAATGCTACATCTCTGTGCATGATATTCTTCCCTGTTCTTTTTGTCCGTTTCCTCTTTTTGCTGCACATGCCCAAGCGAGCAAACTAATCAGCCAGCCAGCCCTTTTAGTTTTTACTGATGGAGAACAAAAACCATTAAAGACGTCTATACTTTCTTCTGGAAGCCAAAAATTACCCTCCAGAGTAGCGCCAATGTACTTCCTTTCCTTTATTTTAACCAACGATTTTAAAGGGGTAAAGGGCACTATACTAACGGAAGCCAATTTGGTTATTTGACTGAAACGAGAAGGAAAACTGAGCAATCAAATTTAAACATAAGAAAAATAATAAAATCATTGACAAAAATTTGACCATTGAATTCTACTTATGGCCTGTTTGATTGTAGAAAACTTTTCATGGAAAAGGAATTTCATCTTCCACTTTTGATTTGTTTGATACACTAAATTTTCCATGCAATTCATTTTCTTGGTTTGGCTCACACGGTTGGTTTTCCATGGTTTTGAGGAAAACCAATTTTCACCAATTTGGTGGGATTTG
>CAIGRH010023055.1:0-10924 GCA_903798295.1 Fraxinus nigra | reverse complement strand
TGATAATTTGTAACTAAAAATATAATCCATGACCAATCAGTTTTTTATCCGTGACCTAAAAATTATATAATCTATGATCGTGAAAAAATTTGTGACCAACTAATTTTGAAATATGTGACCGTGTGATCTATAAATTTTGTTCTGTGACCAACTAATTTTGAAATATGTGACCAACGAAATAATTGTGACCTACAAATTTTTTGAGCTGTGACCGTAAAATAATGTGAAGTATAAAAATTATTATCGGTGACTGAGAAATAATATGTGACTAACTAAATTGAAAATATGTGACCGAAATGGTTGTCGAAATAGTCGTCGGAATAATTGTTGGAATCGGAGCAGTCGTCAAAACGATCGTCGGAACAGTCGCCGGAGAAGAGTGGTGGTCGGAATGGTCACCAGAATAGTCACTGGAGCGGTAGGAATGGTGCAGGTGGGGAGGGGTTAATTATATTATATTATATTAGAATTTAAAAAAAAAAACCTGATTTTTGAATTTTCAAACTATCTACCTTACTTTTGAATTGTGGTAAATAATAGACCTTAGATATGAATTTTTCCCAAAATACGTATGGGTATCAGCCCACAAATTAAGAACCTACGACGTCGTGCGACATTCTGTCCTACTCCCACTACCATATGCAAAACCCTTTGCCCATTGGCTCCTCTCTTTACCTTCGTTCCAGTGAATACAACAGGTCTAATCTTTCTCATTCCCAGGTTTGCCATTTCATTAGCTAATTTGTATTATAGATTTGATTTCTTGATGAACATTTACTGATAAACTCCACTACATGAATAAAGCTTAAAAAGAAGAACTATATGAGTGCTTTCAACGCTTTTAAAGCTAATGTTCCTGTAGCGTGGAGCCCTAACCTGTACATAACCCTAGTGAGGGGTATTCCGGGCACAAGGAGGCTCCACCGGCGCACGTTAGAGGCTTTACGACTTACGAAATGCAACCGGACTGTCATGCGGTGGAATACGCCTACTGTCAGGGGAATGATCCAGCAGGTGTGATATGCCCGGATTAGCGTAGTTTGTTTCAACTGTGATAAAAAAAAAAAAAAACTAATCTAAGTTAATTCGTTCAGTTTAGACTTACTTTTTTTTTTTTTTTTTGCTACGTTACTTGTAGGTGAAAAGATTGGTTGTTGTTGAGACGGAGGAAATGTACAATGCGAGGAAACAAAAAGAAGCGAGTCACCGAGCTCTGCGTCCGCCCTTGGTCGTAAATCATCAACCAATGCCTGCTCCAGAATCTTCTGCATAACTGCTAATCCCTGAATTATGAGTACTTTATTTTTGTTACGATGAGGTCTTGGTTATAATACTGTTAACAAGATTCATATAATTCTGAATCATGGTGATCTTAAACGTGGCCTGAAGCATATTAATTTTCTCAGAAGGGAGTATTTCATATATTTTGGATTTCCTTATTTAACATGTTCAAAATAATTTAGAATTTGTGTTTGACATAGAAATGCTTGGTACTGCCTGAATCCAAGACACATTTCTTCCTTTCGTATTATGTCTTGGGAAAGAACCAAATAAAAAAAATGATTAGGTAGATAATTGTTTGATTAGAAGATAAGCATTTTGGTAGAAGAACTTCAATGGGTGATGCCAAATTTCTCTCAGTCCAAAATCCTGATTAACTGTGGGGCATTGACAGAGTTTTATATTTCTTTGTCTATCATGGAAAATTTTACTACATAAAGAAGTGATGACGTAGCATTTATATGCATTGCACACAAATTTCACTCCAAGCATTTCCATATTGGAAGAACGGTAGTATTATTGTTTATGGCATGGGGATAGTTCACACTTTCAGTTCTATTTTGATGACATATTACTGTATTAGGAATGTGTTAAACCCGTCTTTTATTGTATTGAAGGGAAAATTATTATCCATGTGATTTATTTTAAAAATCCTCTCAAGTGTTCTTTACTAGAGAAATTGTAAGTAAGTCTATCCACTTCTATATAACTCCTATCATATGAGAATTGGGTTCGTTCTCTTTGCTTGATACCTGGATCCTGTTCTTAACCCATTCAGACAAGTTTAAAGAGCTCTTTTATGAATCCATCTTAAGAGGTGTTCCTCATCTCTCTAAAACTCTCTCGTTCATCTTTATTTGATGTTGAAGTTCTGGAGCCGGAAATGTTCCAGAGCCATTAACTATTTTTGGTGCAAGAAGGTATACTTAATTCATGGCCTTTAGATTCTTATAGTTCGAAATCATCCCTGCTACTTGAACACCAGGTTTATATCATGTGTAGTTTGTACAAGTTTATATGATGGAACGTCAGGTTGGGTACATTAAGCAGGATCATTAAGATTTCAGTTTTATTAGTGTTTGTCACTGCAATCCTCGACATACATTCTCTTCACTGATAATATGATGGATACATTTTTTGTGCTTTTCTATTGCCGATCTACACTGATTTTGTGTCTGTAGTACTGTTCTGTATCATAAATTTTGGTTGATAGTCAGCCTTAGTCTGCGATATCCAAGTTTATGTTTTTATGTTTATCATGAGTTTAAAATTGTCTACTTTGCATTTTTGCCTAGTATAGTATGTGGGGTTATTCTAACTATGAAGCTCCTAAATATTCTGAAAGTTCTCAATAAGAAGCAGGCTTAGATGGTACTCCGTGCTTCTTGTTGAGAACTTTTAACTTTGTGTCCAGTTCGTTATATTTGAATCTCTAGTTCAATGCTAAGCTCTCCTTGAATGGTGTTTTGGAACATGAGGTATTTATAATTAATGCTCCTGTTGCTTCATGCAGTGTACTATCCTATTTGCAGGAAAAAGATACTTTACCAACGAAAGACTTCTACTAGAAACATCAAGAATGGACGCACATTAAAAATTAGTAGATGTTTTTTACTCATTCCAAAATCATAGAGAAATTGAATCAACAATAGCTCGTGAATTTGATAATCACATGAAACTTGTTCAACTTTAGTACTTGTCATGTTTGTCACCCCACAAGTGTTGCACGGGTAATCAATCTGCCCTTCGACTTTTGGTGAACATGTGGATATTTACCAAACTTTCAGAATAGGAATCCCATCAGTAGATGTGTGGTTCTCACTGAAATGGCACCTCGTTTTCGAGCTTAGAGTTTGTGTTTTTCATTTTTTTTTTCTGTTACTTATTTTCTATTAGGTGGGTGGGGTTAAGTTCCAACTTCTTGTAATTCATCATTAAATGCTCATACAAAAATAATTCACGTTCAAGAATAATGCAGGAAAACTTCTCTCTTCCATGTAGAATGTAGCGCCTTGTTTGGTTGCAACACCACCCCGCCCCTCCCCAACCAAAAAGGAAATTTCTTTACATTCAAATGAAAGAAATCAATGGTAAACTATCAGTAGCCTTTTCTAATGCATATAATTTGGCAAAAACCCCAACCAGTGGGGCGGTATTATATGTGCAGGACTCTGTCTGCATGAAATTTCCCCTGTCACCCCTGAACTCATCCTTACCATCTGGTCCCCCAACCAGTGCTCCAACAAGCACATTCGGGTTTGGATCTCGTCGTCCATACCAGTTATCATATCCCTGTGTGCACCCCACAAATCCCTTGCTATCTTTGTATGATTCTATGGATGCACCCCTATGGTGCACTCTCCTGGGATAGTTAGGTCCATAACCAACCAAATAACTCATTCCCATAGGATTAGATCCCAAAATGTAGGCTATTTGTGATTTTACAAAGGACAGGATCTCATTGGAACCCACTAAATCTCCTTGGCAGTTGAGCATTTGATTGGTGGTTTGGAGATAATCAGAGTAAACTGTGAGTAAAAATGCTGAACTCGAAACATACTGCATGTTGTTCCATTGTCGGGTGTACAAGAGCCCACCTGGGGTGTGATTCACATTTGTCGAATTGTTTTTGTTCAGGCAAGCACAGATGTAATGCTCTGCTTTCGATCGGTATTGCTGGAGAATTTGCTTTTGTTCTTTGCGTTCCCTTTTCAATTCCATTAGATGAGCTGATGATGACCAACTTTGTAGGAGAGGTGAAAAATTTACCATTGCAGCAAGAATTTGAACACCAGCATACTTAACATCCCAGCTGAACTCTTCCATGGCCCAAGTGATCCCACCAAAAGAATGAGCATTCTCAATTGCATAATTCAAATAATAAACCCTGTCGGTGGCCTTGTATAGCCACAAAGCTGCCCACAATAATTCATCCATATAACCACTCACTGAAGGGTAATAGGCCTTTGCTACTCCTATACTCGTATCATATTTCCCTCTAAACTTGTCACCAAACTCAAACAACTGCACAAACAAATGGTACATCATCGACACATTTAGTATGTTAGGTAGATTGTATTGAAGAACAGAGTTTTTTGTCGTTGCCTCATCGAACATGAACTATATTCATCCGGTTACTCTAATTGTATTAAGTTTGATCATCTTACAATCTAACCCAATTATTTAATTTTTCGTTTTGGTGCAAATGGCCAGCCTGACTAAATTAAGCCTTATTAAATTTGGGAATGACCTACCTTGTCTATCCCTCTAACAACCTCATTAACTAACTTACCTGTTGTGCGTGGTCCAAGAGAAGGTGAGAGTAATGTGGGTTTGTTCCCCTAAACACAATTGAAGCTGCTGCCATGGCTGCAGTCGTCTCTCCGACAACATCCGACCCAGGATGATCCTCGTCGACCTTATAAGCAAGTCGGGATGTCGTCATGTCCTCCGGTCGTTGCCAACAGTAGTGATCAGTGTCTCCATCACCCACCTGCACAAAATATCATTAATATGATACTCGGCAGTCTAAATAGATAGCATTAGTCGATCGATCTCGAGTAAATGCATACCTGAGCCCACAGGACATGAGGCTGAGTGTGTATTTTGATGAAATAATCAGTTCCCCACTTGATGGCTTCAAGGGCATGGCGATATTCTCCGGCCGAAGCTATCTGATCCTTGTATTCAATGACACCCCATGAAAGCATTGTAATGGTAAAGGCCATTGGAAGACCAAATTTCACGTTGTCACCAGCATCATAGTAACCTCCCACTAAGTCCACCTATAGGAAAAACAGTAAAAATCTTAATTATGATACTTCGAAGCAGGAATCTCAAAAGGGAAGAAAGCTGGTGTACTGTCTGACCCCTTGTTCTAGGCCATCGGTGAGGGCCGAATGGTGGCGCCAAGTGACTCTTTGGTTGTACGGCAGATGGCCCGAACGTTGCGCTTCGAAGTAGAGGAGGCTCTTGGAAAGAGCTTCCCCATAGTTGAAAGATTGAGATAAAGGCAGGCAAGTGAAGAGGGAAAATAGACTTATCAAATGTGGAAGACATTTCATTTTCTCTCCCATCGTCGTTTATTTCTTTCTTGTGGCTCTCTCTTCCCTTTATATACATGCAAAGCATGTGAATATGAGTACTTTACCATGACTCGTAATGCATGAGATAATAAATGAGCAATTTTCTTTAGTAAATCTTCATCTGCCATTAAATGAATGGGTTGTCACGTCCCTTAAAATTCTGCTAAGTACCATACTATCTAGTTTGGTTGACACCTTGTGTCGCATCTTTAAATTCTTAGGTGTAAAGTCATATTGCAGTGTGCAGTTTAATAATGTCGAATTCTACGCTTTTAACATCTTGTACTAACATTTAGCAACTCGGTGTCATGTTGACTTTTTTATGCAGTAGGTCCGAATTCTCCTATTGTTGTATTGCTCGAGGTTCAGCAAAGACTTTCATGAAAAAAAATAAAAATAAAAATAAAAAATTGGCCTCATACTTGAACAATGTTTATGAGTAACCTTGAAGGTGCAAAAGTTAGACATAACTTGATAAGATTTTATTATCGTTATAGTATCTGATGATGATGATATGGATTTGTCGATTCACCACATCTAATGTGTCTCATTATAAGTATAATAACACTGTACTTAAAAGGCACATTCACATGATGGTGAATATGAATGCAGGGAATTCAGTTATACAATGTAAAAATGCAGAAGTTTCATCTGAATCAAATAGATTAGAATACTAACTATTCGTTTGATATGCAAAATTAGAACACCTACTTGTCGAGTGATGCTATGGGTACATAATGATCTACATAATATTTGACATAATGGCCACATGTTTGGCCCCTATTGGAGGGTTGCCGAACCCATTATGTACATATAGAATTATTCTTGTCTACAATATAAGTAGAAATTTTTACTGGGCAACTTCGGTGTCTCAGCCTAAATAGTGTTTTGTAATGTGAGTTCTTTATTCCTATATCGAGTTATTTGTCTAAATACAAGTCTAAACCAATAAATTAATACAATTTCAGCCATAAAAATTAAGCTCATAATTTCTTAGATAAGAAAAATATTACAATAAAAATTCTTTATTTTCGCAAAGAGCCCATAGAAGTCAACTATCCAATAAATTTGTTAAAATAAATAATATATCTTGAATAAAACAAGAAATTTATTTAAAAATTATATAAACGATTCGATTTTAATTTCAAGCTATTTTTAACTATCGAAACTAAACCATGTTGACGTCAACAACTTTTAACTCACGGGTAATAAACCACCCTAACAATCCAAAGCACAGCTTCTCAATGGCAAAAGCAATCTTATACAACAATACTAATTGGGTTGGAGCCTGCATGCATGTTCCATCGGTGTTAACAACACAAGACAACCCTTGCAGAACGTAGCAGTGATGACAAAACTTTGCTGGGTGATTGAGTATTGTCTCTTCCACTTCAAATTTGTCAATAATCTATTGAAGCTAACACAAAACATTCACGGCAAGTTCGGACACAGAGAAACAGCAGAAAGTAGGATTCTCAAGACCAATAGACTAGTAATAAAACATAAATTTAGGGCTGAGTCTAGTAGAAACTTAACAATAACAATTCGACATGGCTTAACATTCATCACTAACTAACTAATTAAGCAGCAGCAGCAGAGCCTCCAGTCTGGTGCAGCATAGCATCAATCTCATCGCCATCCTCCATTTCCAGCTGTAAAGAATAAATTCAGTACTTAAACCTTTTTCTTTAGATTATAGTGAGCAAGAAACGTGAAGGCGAAATGGAGAGAAGACCTCGTCAGGAGTTTGCTCTGCTCGGAGACGGCGGCCATCAAACAGAAATGCAATTGCGTTCAAATCCACTGATTGCCGATCACAATAAGTAGTCATGAGCTTCTTTAGTTGGGAGCCTTTTTTGATCCTAAAGAAGACTTCATTCCCATCCTATATAATGAGCACTTTCATAAAGAAATATCGACATGTCTAATGCTGAAAATACAGATTCATTTACTCACGAAAAACTAAATGACCTATACGTTCACTAAGAATTCAGGACTTATCCAGCGCCAGAAAAAGAATTCAAAGAGCTTGAATAACAAATACAATAATCAAAATACTATTTAACAGATATTCATTTCCTCAAAAAAAAAAATGACTTATTTTAGCAAAATTTAGAGTAAATGTCTTTATAGTAGTAAGATCATCACTAAGAATGCAGGATGTATCCAGCACTAGAAAAGGAATTCAAGCGGCTTGAATACAATAACACTAACCACAAAACTATTCAAGTAAAAGTTTGTTGGACAAACAGTAACAGCACCATCGAAATATAAAGAATAAAGCATAGAGAACATTGGTTGATGACCTGTAAATTAGTTTCGTTGGAGTGTAAGATATCTCGAACTCCTCCATCTAATCTAAAAAAATACAAACTGAACTTGAACTTAACTAAACCCCGACAAGTTCATGGGTTATGCGCCCATGTCACCAACACAAATCACAGTTCGATAGCCAATGGAAAAATAGGGTCAACTCAATGAGAGTTAAGGAATGCATAGNCGAAATATAAAGAATAAAGCATAGAGAACATTGGTTGATGACCTGTAAATTAGTTTCGTTGGAGTGTAAGATATCTCGAACTCCTCCATCTAATCTAAAAAAATACAAACTGAACTTGAACTTAACTAAACCCCGACAAGTTCATGGGTTATGCGCCCATGTCACCAACACAAATCACAGTTCGATAGCCAATGGAAAAATAGGGTCAACTCAATGAGAGTTAAGGAATGCATAGATGATTTAGCGCTCATTTGGTTTGGATTTCAGCACTCCTTTATGTCCAGTTGGAGAGGGAAAAGTCCCATATCAAACATTTGACATTTCATAACTTTTATCAAAATCTTACTGAAAATCTAATTTTCAGTAATATCAAACACGGGCCTAGTCTTTTCATCTCACTTTCTTAAGTTGTCTAGTATTTCTTCTCGATGTACATAGAGCATGGCAATCTTTATCGAACTCTACCTAATAAGCACAGACATGAACATGACATGGACACGATGCACGAAATGGACACACGACATGAACAAGCGGACACATGATTTTCAAGAAAAGTAGGACATGGATGCATTAATTTTAACACTTCAAAATTGTACATTTATATATCATGTTGTTAATTTTGTACTTTTTAATTTGTAATAATATATATTCTTCTTTTAGTTTTGATTTTTGTAGGTAAAAATCTTTCAATCCAGATGAGTGACTACCTTTCAAGAAATAGAGCACACCACACCGCGTGTCAGATATGTCTTAGTGTGTATTTAGAATTTTGGGCAACCGCCACCAGAACTCCATAAACTCATTTCTCAACTTCGGTGTCTCCATAAAATGCCAAAGCATGAAAAAGCTTGAGAAACAGCATCTTGGGTTATGAACTTTTACAGTATGCTTACTACCAAAAATAAAAAATAAAAAAATTGGGGAATTCAAAACGAAAACTTCTTTACTTTTTCCACACCATCATTTGTCCTCAGAAGACAAATTTCTATATAATTGAGCAAAAAAAAATCTCCAATAAATAAATAGTGTACCACAAAGACAACGCAAAACCCTAAAAATGGATAATCTAAAGCCCTAGAACACAATAAAAAAAAAACTATCAGAAACACGTCAGCGTTGGTAATTAAACAAACCAAGATAAAACGTCAAAAAGGAAAAAGTTTAAGAAAGATCAAGACCTGGCCCTTGACTTTTACATTGATGTGCGACGAAGAATCGCCGGGCTTCTTGTCTTCATCCTGACCGGCGCTAGACATTCTCCGATCTTCCTTTGATTTCGCGATTACTCTTTCCAAAGCCGCAGTTTAGCCTTCCAATACCACGCACAGAGACAAAGGAATTTCGATAAAATGCCTCTTTGATTTTCTGCTGGCAGATCTCTAACACAAAAACAAATTTAAAAAATTTCAAGGGACTTTCGGAATCCAAACATGCGTCATGTTTGGGATAATTTAATTTTAAAAAATGGCATGACCATCCTGCAAGTCAAGGTGTAATATATGTTAATTCGCTCGACACTTTGACACATAAGTGGAGGGTCTTTGGACCCTGACCAGTTTGGGGCACATCTCACGATTTATCGGTGTGCATCTTGAGGGCCTGGCCGGCGTAGACTTCAGAATTAGTCGTCGTAGATGGACACCTGAATATCAAAAATATTACAATAAAAAATGGCATGACCATCACGAAGCCCCCATAATTTCACTTTAATTCTTCAACAATGACATATTTTCACAATCGACTTTTGAATTATAAAAAACATAAATATCCTTAAGTAGACAATACAATCACAATTTTTTTTTTTTTTTAACTAAAAGACAATACTTTAACAAGTAAAAACCAAACACTTTCCACGTAAAATTTCAAAATCAGCTAACTTTTTTCATCTATTTATTTCAACACGGTTATGAACTGTCTCATTTTTCATCCGTTTCAACCTCATAATCTTAGAAATTGATCAAACACTGAACAAGAAATTCTTTATTTTTAAGTCTATCATTTCAAATCGGTAAGTACAGTATGTTTAATTTCGTTTACTTCACATTAGTATACTAAAAAGAATTCACTCAAAATAATTAGCTTAGAGATATTTTGGCCCTTTCGTTCAATAATTGCATTTATAATTTTTAGTGCTTTCCAACCTCCTCCTGACTTGATGGGCCCTCCTTTGGTTCAATGGACCGCCCTTCCTTGCCAGAAGGGGGGGTGCCAGGGTTAAACCCGGGCTGTCAGACCCCCAGCCAATAGGGGGGCGTCCGAGTTTGACCATGGCACTAGTGTTAGACCCCCAACCAATAGGGGGGTGCCCGGGTTTGACCCTGGCACCCCCCTTCTGGCAAGGGGGATTTACCGTGGTTCAATAATTGAATAATTCTTCATTAACATGGTTTCATTTCACAGGAGTATATATGTCCACCCTAGATAAAAATAAGAGTGAAGCTGCAAGATCCATTTTCCATAAACAAATTCTTTCAAATCCCTATATTGAGTACTCACAACAGTTAATATCTTTTTTTCAATGTTATCAAAATCGATTATGCTCGGCCGATTGAACCAATAAAATCAAGCCGAATACAGGCATGTAAACCTTCAAAATCCAATAGTTAAAACATGCCCTAAAATGGGTGAATCTTCAATAGGAACTTGTTGAACATATGGCAATGTTTTTAGGTTTTCAATCTTAACTCAAAAATAAAGGGCCCGTTTTGTTTGTGTTTGTGTTTCAATTTTTAATTTTGAGTTTGCTATTTTGATGTTTCGTTTTAAATTGTTTAAAACACGTTTGAATGGTCGTATACATACATTTTAAAATTGATAAGTCTTTCAATATTTATTTTTCACTACAAAAGTAAAATAAAAGTAATTAATAAATTAAGTTGGCAGAATATATAAAATAAAAAAACGAAATTAATGACGCGAACTAAAGTTTTTATATGTGCTCGTTTAGATATCTTTTAGATTTTTTTATTTAAACTAGTTTTGTGCCCATGCGATGTACGGGTTGGATTATTTTGAAGGTAATGTTAATGTGTTAAATATGTTAAATTATCGTGAATTA
>CAIGRH010023029.1:0-19016 GCA_903798295.1 Fraxinus nigra | reverse complement strand
TGGACACAATCAGAGCGGCTATGGGCCAAGCATGGGATCGGTTCCTGGACAAAATCAGAACAGCTATAGTCCAAGTATGGGATCTGGTCCAGGACAAAACCAGAACTATGTTCCAAATTTTGGTGCCGGCAACCCTCACCAAAACCAGAATATACCTGGAAGAGACGTGCCCCCACGTCCAGATAATTGCTAGACATGATGTAGATATTATGTGTACTAAGAAACTGCTATGAACTATGTTATAGATCGAATTTCATGTGGTAATTATGTATGCTAATTTGGCTCGACATTGTTGCTTTTAATTTTTTTGAATGTGCAAATGGCTGAGCTCGTGTTTGTAGTATCTTTTTAACTTTTTTAACTTCCACTAGTTATTATGCGTGCTTGAACTATTGCATTACATTGTTTATCTTCACTGGATTTTGGATGACGTCAAAGAATTTTTCCATCTTCAAAATCTTGTTCATGGTTTCTTGATACCTTCAGTCACAAGAAATGAAAAACAGAGTTGATTTCATGCTGGACGAGGTTGAATATTTTCTCTAGCCCCTTTTTGATAACCAGGATTTGAAAAGCACTTTTTTAACAAAATATTCATGCAATAAAATATTTTGTACGTAAATTCAATTTTTTTTTTTCTACTTTTAAATCACACATTTTCCTAAAAAATCACTAATCAAATCATTGTTTTTTCTCAAATAATGGCCATCAAACTGAGCATAAATAGAAGTCACCTCCTGTTGATGGCCAATAACAAATAGGCTAGTTCAAAAATTTAGCACTGGTAGTAATATTACAAGCAAGTTTCAATATTGAATAAACGATGTTAAGACACAATTTAGTATGTGTTTTTTGTAATATAATGTTGCAGCCACGTTAGCTCGAATTTGATGTAGTCTAACGGATCTCACGTCTAGGATACAAAGTATTGAAAGCTTCTTGAGTTGAATAATCAGCTCTTTTATTCTTAGCAAAACGAATTTGATCTGCCAGTGAAATTTCCTTCTGCAGTTGTTCTCTTTTTCACGATTTTTATGTCAAATTTCTCCCAATGTCATTTCTGTTGACTGCTTGACTAACTGCGGGTTTTGTTCTGTTAAATCTGTATACAGCAAAAAGTAAGAATTATCATCAAAATGAGCGTAGAGATTGGGCTAACTAAACAAAATACAGAGGACAGGAAATGGTCTACACTAGTGAGATGCGATTTTAAGCAATTCGATGCTGAAGGATTCCTAGAACACACTACGACAACTAAGTCTTCTTCCCTATGTGACATTCCAAGCCAATAAAAAGCTATAGCAATATCACGTCTATGAAGTACACAAACTGCAAAAAAACTAAACAAATAGCTGACAGGGTTCTCTACCCTCTTCCAAATGAGTAGACATTACTAATTGTTTACCTTCAAACAAGAAATCAGCTTATCTTCATATACGCATATTAGATTGTTCCCATAGTTTTAAATGTCACCTGAACCCTATAATATGAACTTTCAGGTATCTTGTCTAGCCATTTTATCTTCTTGTCCCGAAACCAAAATAATACTTGAATCCATATAAAAATGAAAACAAGAACATTAATAAGATGCAGATATGATATAGATAATTCGCTTCAATAGCGTCACAGTTTCACATGAAATTTTTATTGGGTTTTACCTTGATTAGTCTCTCCCTGAGTTTCAGCTCATGATAAACAGCCAGCTGTTCTTTTTCTTCCTTTGATTTTTTGTTTTTCTTATTCAATTCTGCTGTGTATTGGATTCTATTCCCGCTCTTTTTTCTTCTGAGTAAGCTTTGCTGTTGTTTCGGCTTTTGCTTGTGATGCTCTCTCTGCTCGAATGTGTGCCATTTCTTTTGCCTTTGCTTTATCTGCAGCCTGCTGAAGCTGTTTGAGGGCAATCTCTCTTTTAATCTTGTCTTAGCTATCCCAATCTAGTTCTTGTTGTTCAATCCTACCAATCTTAGCAGCGTTTGCAATACTTTCAGCCCATAATTTCTCGCTTGACCTCTTCCATTGTAACCGTTTCCCCTATAGCTTTTTGAGCGATGAGCGTATTCTTGCTTTAGGTTGATTGCTGCTCAAAAGAGGTTCTAGTTTTATTGCTACCATTAAGCTTAAAAGTTGATTTTACTGGTTAATATTCATTCTGTGGGTGATCCACCATCTCGTGTCAATANTCTTTTGCCTTTGCTTTATCTGCAGCCTGCTGAAGCTGTTTGAGGGCAATCTCTCTTTTAATCTTGTCTTAGCTATCCCAATCTAGTTCTTGTTGTTCAATCCTACCAATCTTAGCAGCGTTTGCAATACTTTCAGCCCATAATTTCTCGCTTGACCTCTTCCATTGTAACCGTTTCCCCTATAGCTTTTTGAGCGATGAGCGTATTCTTGCTTTAGTTTGATTGCTGCGCAAAAGAGGTTCTAGTTTTATTGCTACCATTAAGCTTAAAAGTTGATTTTACTGGTTAATATTCATTCTGTGGGTGATCCACCAACTCATTTCAATAGTTTTATGCCTTCACGCATCAAAGAAAAGACCTTTGTTTCAAAATAAATGCCGATAGTTTGTCATGAAAATGAACTAAATGCTAGAATAGAAACCATTTAGGGAAGATGTATCAGTATATAATACCTCGATTACCTTTTTTCTTTTCTTAAAAAAAAAAAAAGAAAAAGATTACAACCATATTTCAATTTGGCATGAAATTATATACAGTAGCGTGTATATGGCAGAATTAAGAATTTCTGTGACTTTTGATAAGTTGGAGCTGTTTATAAGTCTCTAACCTATACTGCAGCTAAGAGCTTTTGTCTTTCATACAGTCCTTATCCAGGACACATGAAAGTACTTAAATGATTACTCTTCGAGAGCACATCAGAACTCTTATCCGTTTCAAACTTCATAGGGACAGAATACTGTGTTGTGCCAAAAGGACAATACTAATATTATTGTGAGAGGATGGTTTCATTCAAGACCAGTGGAATACGTGCACATTCAATCACACGATATGAACAAGGCCGCATAAGAGTTCTACACGGGATTGATAGGAAGTTGAGAAGCTGAAAGTTTCCTGGCGAGAAACCGAAATTGAAATAAACTATTTAGATTATCTCTAACCAACAAAAATTGCTACATCTATGTCATTTTCCTTGATAAGCATAAAATTCACAGCAGGGGAAAAAATTGATGTAGCAGAAAATTAGCCAGATACTAGCATAAAACTGCAACAAAAAAAAAAAAGGTGGGTTGTCAGTGAAAATTGGACATGAGAGTTCAAAGTCCACGCCTCAATTCCCAGATCCACAAGGCGGAGCTCATAGATAAACATAACATTTTCAGACCACAAATTACAGATTTTGGATCATTATACCAAGAAACGACGAATATACAAACAAATAGATAGAGATAGCTCACAGGGAAGTGGAGAGCATTGCAGATTATAAACGTCGAGCGGGCATTGAAGATTAATCACTGCAAAAATGGAAGACTTCGGCACTTCCTTCCAGCGCTTGGATATGAGCTTCGTGGCTTTAGAGTTTCGTTTTTATTTATTTTATTTTCACAGTTTATTTATTACAGCGAAAATGTTTTTACAGTTACAGCGAAAAAATTAAAAAGGATTTTTTTTTTATATTTTAAAAAATGCTATATAAACAACGTTATTTCTAATAATTTATCGAATCTCTCAAATATTTAAAAGCCACAAACAAATTCGCAATTTTTTGAGCACAACACAACACTTTCCTTTCACTGACACAAAGAGGATTCCTAGGGTTATCTCTTCCAATGGATCCGATCAAGAAACGCAAGATTGACGATAACGGTGTCATAACGGTGGATACAGATGCCTTCATCCCTTACAAACTCACCCTCGATGATGCACGCAAAATTATTGAGCCCTTTTCCCATGAACAGTTGTTGGAAATTGTTCAAAACGCCGTTCTCCGTCACCCAGATGTGCTCGACGCCGTTAGGTCAATAGCCGATCATGATATGACCCTGCGGAAGCTGTTCATTCGAGGACTTGGATGGGAGACCACCACTGATAAGCTACGCGCTCTGTTCTCGGGATATGGGGAGTTAGATGAGGCGGTGGTTATTCTCGACAAGGCTACAGGTAAGTCTAAGGGTTACGGATTTATTACTTTTAAGCATGTTGATGGTGCTATGTTGGCTTTGAAGGAACCGAGTAAAAAAATTGATGGTAGGATGACGGTTACTCAGCTTGCAGCGGCTGGTATGTCTGGGGGAAGTGGGCCCGGGGTGGGTGGCATTGGGGGAGGGAATAATCATGTGGATGTGTCGGCAAGGAAGATTTATGTGGCGAATGTGCCATACGATATGCCTGCTGAGAGATTATTGCAGCACTTTTCCATGTATGGGGAGATAGAGGAGGGGCCTTTGGGGTTTGATAAGGCTACGGGAAAGTCCAAGGGGTTTGCTTTGTTTGTGTACAAGACAGCCGAGGCTGCGAGAGCTTCACTTGTGGATCCCATGAAGAATATTGACGGGCATCAGCTAAATTGCAAGCTGGCAATAGATGGGAAAAGAGGGAAACCTCCAGGGATTGGGGCTGCCGGGCCTGTCGGAGCTCAGCAGGTGGGCAGTGCAGATGGGATTGGGGCAACAATGCCGGGTGGGCAGTATGGTGGGATTGGTGGGCAGTACACTGGGTTTTCAGGGCCTTTAGGTGCTGGTGGTGGTGTAGGAGGTCAGGCGATCCCAGCAGTTGGAAGCCAAGCTACTGGGATGAATTTGGGTGGTGGTGGTGGGTTTGGGTCTGGATTGGGTGGGCCTTATGCTGGTGGCACCAATTCTGTTGGGCCTTATGCTGGTGGCACCAATTCTGTTGGGCCTGGTGCAACTGGGTATAATGGACTGGGCATTGCTGGTGGTGGTTTAGGTGGTGCTGGTGCTGGTGATGGATATGGTGGGGTTAGAGCTGGATTGGGGGGTTCTGGTGGTGGACCAGGTGGAGTTGGAGGTGGACTGGGTGGTGGACAAGGTGGAGTTGGAAGTGGACTGGGTGGTGGACAAGGTGGAGTCGGAGGTGTACTGGGTGGTATTGGCAGTGGATTGGGTGGTGCAGGTCGTGGGTCATCCTTGTATGGTTTGCCACCAAGCTCAGCTGGGACGGGTTCGGGAGATTATCCACGGAGTTCACAGTACAGCTTGTCATCTGGTGGGTATCAAAGCCAGCATAATCAGCCAGCAGGAACATCACCAGCTCCTAGGGTTCCGCCTGGAGGAATGTACCAGGGGATGCACCCTTACTACTAAGGTAACTTCCATACCTCTATTATACTCTCCATTCATATCATTGTTGTTTGTAGGTTATGCTCTGTGCTTGATTAACTTAATGTTTTATTTCAATATGCTCGTCTGCTGTTTTTTTGTGGACATGACTTTGGATTCTGCATGATTTGCATTCTACTCTTGGACTTTCATGGTTATAGGTTCTATTAAAATTAACATCTCAGTCTTATTATGATTTCATCAGTGTGCTGCTGATTTATGAGTTGTGACACTGGCTTTTATCAGCAAACATGGTTTCCTGTGTTACAACTATTTGTTACGCTTTTTTGTGACACTTAGTTAATTTTGTGTAGTTTTATATGAAAGTTTAATTTGCAACTTTTGAGTTCAAAACCTCTTAGTTATGTGCTTGAGACACAGGATTCATTCATTCATATGATGCACATAAAGTAATCTGGAGGTGTCAAAGTAAATTGTTATTAATTATGATTTGTTGTTGCCTGCATGTTATCTCTGTTTCATCTGGGGACTCTGGTAAAAGTTGTTTAATGCTTTTTGGTGCCAGTTTGAAATGGCTGTATTAGTTAATGATCTATTTGAAATCGAACTAAAAAAGTTGGTTGTTTTTCTGTTGCGTACTTAGTTATCTGCAATGTTAACCAGGAACGATAAATTTATTGTTTCTTCTTAATTTCCATGCTCTTAATAATGCATTTGCAGAACGTCTGCATGTTAACAGTTCTAGAAATCAAATGAAATCCCTTTTTTTCCTGATGCAGTACAAGTTGCCTCGAGTCTTCATCATTGCATTCTCTGTCAAGAACTTCTTCATTTATTAAAGTTTTTGGTAGCAAAACACATTTGAAACGAGAGAAGTTAGTTTTTTCTCAAGAAAAAATATTTATGCTATTACAAAATATTAACTTATGGTGTAGTCCAAACCAGAACTCTTCAATTTTGGTTATTATGACGCCAACTACTTTCACGTCTCTCATTTCTTTCTGGTGGAATGGAAGGCGGAGGTTTGAGCAAAGCCTTCTTCTCTAGATAGGTTATTTGTTTGGTCATGGCAAATATACTTGCTGATGAACTACTAGCAGTCATTGTTTAGAGAACCTGCACATTCTATCTTATTAAGACCCAGATAGTCTGCCTCCTGTTGACGTATATGTGAGAAACCAGGAATCTAGAGGAAAGTGGAATGGTGGTGGATTTGATGAGTTTGGACACGTTTAGATGAGAATTAAGTACTGGAGTTGGCCAAGAATTTTTATGTGTGATCTAACCAAAGTTGGACCATACGTTTCTTGTGTTATGGCTTTAAGTTACAATTAAGAATTTTCACATGCTAAATGCATGGTCTGCTAATTTTGTTATCATCTAGTCTCATAAGCAATGATGTGTCAAAGTGATAGAATTGATGTATGCATATGTTATATGCAGGTCCTTTTGTAGCAGTTCACGTCTTTTAATGTTTGTGCCTTTATAGTTACTCATTACTTCATTTGGTAACCAAAGTGGAAAGTATGTGGCAATGATCTTTCTGTCGTGCTTGGGCCCGTGCATTTTTGTCTCTTTAGTTTGTGTAGTGCTTATGGGGGTAATGTATTATAGTATACTGCATATGCATATGACATTTTTTGGAATTGTTACTGATTGAGCTGCTTAAGCTCTAAATTTATGGTAGAACTGCATCATTGGAAAACTTTTCCTGTTTAGGATATCAAGTTTTAAAAATTTGATTCTATGACATGTGCTTTTGTCATTTTTCTGCGCAGGTTGGTTGATTGATTGTCCTTCTATACACTGTTACACATTTGACTTGTTAGATTGCCTCCTAATATATATAACTCTGATGCTTCATTTGATTGAGGGAATGCATTTTGGAATGTTATCCAGCATTTTAATGCAATTGGTTGGGAATAAGGCGCTTTTGATGTTAATATTTTTGCAACAGTTGTCATTTCTTTTTTGAGAACTTCTTTGGATGTGCGATGCATTGTCCATGCAGGTTTGGTAGATATTTGTATGCGGACACATACATGTGAAATGTATTAGTATTTCTCATTGCACATTCCTGCACAACCACCTACCTTCATGACTGTACTTCTAGATACAAATAACGTTCATTAATGCACACAGACACTTGGCTTCATTTCAATACTTCTAGATACTAATAACATGTTTATGTTTACAATGCGCATGAAAAAATGTTATATTTTAGCTCATTATATGTGCATATGTTTTTAAGAGTTGAGTACCCATTTATGCTGCATCTTTATTCGTTGTGTAACCTTTTCAGAAATTGTTTCAACCTTGAAATCAACGACATAAGAAGCCAATTCTTAATTTGGTGAACTTGGGGTCTGCCGTGATGATAATTTTTTGTCATTTCATTTAATTCCGGACTACCTCTTCTGAAATGTCTAATAAAATAAAATATTTTGCAACCACCATGGGCTATATTATCTTTAGTGTACCTATTTGTCATCTAGCCTGTTCTATGAGGCTTGTACTACTTTTGTGAATGTGATTTTCTTTGGATTTAAGAAAGAAATGTCCCGACTGTTTATGTTTGGCTTCTAAAGCACATTATATATAGAAAACTGCCTTCCTCCTAAAAAGCGGCTATTGGCTTCCTATTTGATACCAATTATTCGGGTTGAGGCTGGGTATTGTCAGGAGGTTGAGGTGGGAGGTCGAGATTAGATGGGAGTGGGTGAAGAGTTTTGGCCTGTGCTCCATCCAAATCACCTCCTCAAGCCTCAACCTCTCTTTTTTTGGAGGATCCTACGAATTTTTTTGTTCAAGTGTGAGTATTAGTGTGGAACTTTTGCTTACTTCTCACCTCATCCAACCAGCTGCTGATGTGTTGTTTTGCTTATGTCATATGCCTTAAGCTAAGTCTTGCCAACTTCTCACTACACTTGATGTTCAATTCAAGCTAGTAGAAGATACCCTAATGATTTTTTTTGAAGAATTCATGTGATATATGTGCTGAACTTGCAGTAACCTACCTCCATCCTTGTCTGGGAGCTGTTGTACAGAATGTTAAGACTATTGGTCATATCTTGCGAATTGATAATATATCAGATGTTTTTCATTGAACATTTAAGTTGTCTAAATCATTTTATCTCTATGCCAATGAAGATTAAGTGGTCAAGTGATTCTTTTATTTTCTTGTCTGGTTCTTTATCTTTTCATGTGCTTTCTAAGTTTATTAGCTTATTTTTTAAATAATTTTACAAACTCTAATTCTTACGATTGGTGAAGAATTCACCTCAAATTTTAGCATCTTCTCGGAATTTGTGGTTAGTCTGAACTCTATTTGTCTGTTGTATGTGGAATGATGTATTGAGTTGTGAATGGATGTTTGATTCAGGTTTATAACAGCTTGTTGGCGCAGTTGCCTTAAGTGGTTCTGGTGATCTCATGCAGACAATATGAACCTGATGGTTTTGATTTGCTGTGTACTTTGGCCTCTTCTTCACTTCATATGTGCCTTGAGATGTCATCCTCTCTAATTGCTGGTAGTTAAAGTGTGTTAGATTTTCTAGCAAGAAAAGCTAAAGAAAAAGAGAAAAGTACTATTGGTATTTTCCTTTAATGAGCAACCGACATTTTTCTTGGTTTATGTATGATGGTAGTATCGTTGCTACTGGCTTTGACAGTGGTATGCTTTAAATTTTTATGTATCTTTCTTGTTGCTTCTGCTGCTTGAACCTTTCGTTTGGGTTTATTATTTATATCTTTTTGTTGGCGTGAGTCTAAAATTCTGCTTTCATAAAGTGGTAGCATTATTATGCCTGTATTATGTCTGGTCGTTTCTTTGTAGATTTATGTTCAGTCAGGAACCATTGCTTCTTGGGTTACATAGCCAGCTTCCTTGACTGGTTTTTCTTTTGGAGGCTGTGTCCTGGGTTTTCAAAATTAAATTGGGAAGATTAAGAAAAGAAAAAAGTATGAAACTTTTTGCCGTTAGCCCCCAACTTTTTGAAGTCCTATACATTGTTACGGTAGAGAGAGTCTTTTAGAGCTGCCTACTGGTAAACCAACATACACACTTGTAATATTACTGGTAAGATTAGATATGAATACGCGTGGGCCATGAAATAACTGCGCTCGCTCACTCTAAGAGTTGGAAAATTTATTAAGCCTCTATTTGGTAGAGATTAAAATCAGATTTTTAGTAGATTTTGATGAAAGATGATGAAATGTGAGGTTGAAGAGGTGTGAGTTTTGGTTAAAATTAATTATTAACTTTGACTTAATATTTTAATCTGCAGCAAACATGGGCTACTTATGTATCACATACTTCCATTGACTAAAAGTGTTTCTTCATTTGTAATTACCTCATTGAAAATATTACTCTTAGATGTATGTGAGTTTGTCAAATGAACCGAACTTCAAATTTTTGAAACATCTTATCCATCAAAGAGACAAACATATTTTGTTCTTGGAAGCCCGTCTTTGTGAGAATTTCAGTGATTTATAATCAGCATCATTGTCTTGTTCATCTTCAAGGTCCTGCACAACCCCTGATAAATGAGCTTTTCATTTTTTATGAATCAATTTTCAGTTTAACTTATCTCGAGAAGCACAGCAGTTTGACACAGAGTTTTCTCTAAGAACCTAGACAATTCCCTTTGCAGATTTTCTTGCATCCCTCTTATTCCATATGATCTATCTAATTCCGTTAACGACTGATAAATGTGTATTAAGGGCGTGTTCGGTATAGCTTAAAATCCAATTAAAATTGAAAATATAGCCGTTATTGAGTCTCACTCGTCTAATAAAAGTCAACAATAACGGCTAGTTTTCAATTTTAATCCGATTTTAATCTCTATTAAACACCTTCTAAATTTATTGTAAGTATTGAAAATCCTTTATTCTAGAGGCTGAAATGTCTAATTATTGCCTATTAGAATTGATTTTGTACCAAGTGGAATGACATTGGTTATCAAGAAACTTTATAATTAGAATCAGTTATAGACTGAAAATGCTTTTCTAAACTGGCCCCTAGGAACAACATTCCCAACTCTTCTTATTACCATGTTTGTGGGTCTTGTATTGTTGAGATTAAATCTATTGTCACTTTGCATGGAGGTACTCGTGAATAAACTGGGCGTGAGTTGTTTGTGATGTTCTTTTGGTTTGTAATTAGTTGTTACTTGTGCCAATGCCCTTTCACTTGTATATCTTCATAGCTTATCGTGAAGATGTTTCATTCAGGTTGGTGTGTATCCTCCTACTAAAACTTAAATATGCTGTATGTTTTTCCGGTAATACTGTTTGAAATAACAATAGTTTCAGTCCCATTAAGGTTTGTTTATCAAATATTTTCCTCTTTTATTCCCTTTACTGCGTGCTTGCTTCCTTGGGATCTTTTCTCTCTTTACATGCTCAGTTAAACTTAAATGGGCCATTATTGTTAGATATACTTGCTAAAATTGCTGTTCTGGTAACTGTGCAAGTTTGGAGTTATGCCTATATCTGTGTACTGGCATTGGCCATGTTGTTTTATATCTAAGCTAGGGTGGTGGGAGCGAGTCGTATTGTTTGTTGAGTTGTATGCTAGTTTCTGTTTTTGCATCCTTGCTAGGATTGGAAATCCTATATTTTACATTCCATATGAGTCCTTAGGTTTCTGAATTTGTGTAAAAAGAAGTGATTCGAATTTCTTCAATTTGACTCGGACATGTTCTTAAAAAGAGGTATTTTGAATTGTTTGTTTGACACAGACAAAGTCGGGGAAAACCTATGAAATTATTTTCATGTTGAACCTTGGGACATAGAAGAGTTTTGAATCGAATCTCTTTATAAAGAAGATATTTTGTCTCATGTTAGCTTGCTCGAGCGTGTAGTTGCTTTACGTATAGTTTGGTTGATTTTATTCTCATGTGGTTGAGTTACTCCGTGGTTTTGCTCGAACTCTTGGCATTGCTCTATGAAAGTACAGTTAATGTTTACGCGAGTGGGTTTTATGCTCTAAATATATGCTAATGTTCTTATCTGTGTTTTGGCAGTTGCTTCGAAAATTAGGCTAAATTTGTCCGAGTCTTGTGTATTCATGTATGACGCTGTTGCTTTGTACTAATTTTTAAGAATAAAAATAAAAATTGTACAGTGTTGTCTTTTAGCAATTTGAACAGCTACTATGAATTTTCTCAAATGTCATAATGGATTCATACCATAGGTACTATCCAATCTGTTCTACCAAACATAATTTTGATTAAGCATGATGTACTAAACAAGGAATGATGTCTAGCGCTTTCGCGGATTCACATGTATGTAGTATTTAAAAATAAGGAAAGAAAATTGAAATTTTGTTTACTATACTAATTTACGAACTAAATATTAGTGTTTAGTTTGATGCTCAATGTGTGAATCCAAACTTTTTGTGTCATAGTCGAATCCCAATTTGGTAAGAGTAATGTTAACTTATAATACCAAGAGCCCGTTTGATATCGATTAAAATTCAATTAAAATTGAAAATATAGCCGTTATTGGATCTCATTCGTCTAATAAAAGTCAACAATAACAATTAGTTTTTCAATTTTAATTCGATTTTAATCTCTATCAAACGAGCTCCAATTGAAGCAACGTTTCAAGTGGTATCAAATTAAAGACAATTAAATGAGTCATTTAATTTTATGTTTCATCGAGTCTATCATATAGTCACTTGTGTGTGTTGTAGTTAAATAATTGGATCATGCTACATGTATAACATTGGTTGACAATATCGTGCTTGACATCATGATATTCATCCATTTTAAAAAACTGTTTTTTCCCTCACATGGTAGGATTCTGACAACACAGAGTTGTCAACCAATGTTGTACACTTAGATTTATTTTAAATAATATTATTAATTGAGGTATGCATTAACTATTCATGATTGTGAAAATAAAAGTCAAGATTGGAGTGACTAAAGGACCTATAGCATTAAAAATTCGTTAAAGTTTACTTAATTATGGTGCCAAAAATAATTAGAGATATAAAATCGAGTTTCAATCAGGATAAATTTAATCAAGGTCTCAATATTTCGTGAAAGGTGAAATTGTCTGAAAGAACCTTATTCATTTTAAATTAACTAAATGGTGAATTCAGTTTTCATTTAGAAATTCGTCCGTATTCAAGAAAAATATCATTTCGCTTCAATCGATCGTCGACATTATGAGAGTATCATGCCGTCATTTAACGTTTAAACAATTGTTTATCTGTTAGTCGAAGATATAATGTCACAATTTTAAAATTTGAAAATATGAATACCTAAATTTTTGATATTTATGAAATCGAGGGTATCTCAAAGCGTCTCTCGCGGGTCATCGGTGATGGCTACATCGACCCTTCAATTTGTGGAATTTTCTTAGCCTCTATTTGGTGTCCATTGTTTTAAAACTCATTTTGTTAAATGATCATTTTCAACCACAAATTCACTAAATTCAAAACTTATTTTTTTTTTAAATAATGGGCTTAATGAAATATTCAATTATTTATTAAGATTTTTAATCATACTAAATAATAACAGAAAAATGGTTAAAAGGACTACATCTGATACAGACTCCTATTTCCCAAAATAGTCCTAATGCCTCTATTTCACTAAAATATACCCTGTATAAACCCTACACATAAAACCTTGCACACGTGTGTAAATAATGCACACACTGCGTATCATAGCATGTATTCTCTGCTCTTGGCGTAGATTAAAATACTTTTTTGCATTCGGCCCCGCCTGAACCCTTTCTTCCGGTGCATCTCCAGTAAGTCGTCTTTCTCTTTATGTTTCCCGATCAGAGTTTATCTTCCTTATTTAGAAGTCAAAAGCTTTAGGTTTTTTGCAGTTTTCTTTGAAGTCTCTTATTTTTTTTTCCTTCAAATTCTATGTTTTCTGTGATCATCGACATATTTGTGTTGGATGAAGTGAAATCTTTTGTTTCGTTGTAAAATTTTGATTTTGGGCTTAAAAGGAGGGGAAAAAAGTTGCTAGAAAATTCAGTAGGTGATTTAGAGGTTGATTAACGTACTCTTTTCTTCTGAAGCTAGTTGATAAAAAAACGGTCGAAAGCTCAGAATTTCCTGAACTCTGATTTAGTGTTTTTAAGCTATTGTGTAGCCTTAATTTTCATAATTTAGTCTGCTTTACTTCAATGACGGCTATTGAATTTGATAATTTAATTCGGCTGTGTGCCGGTTTTGCCCTTTTGGACTCTAATTATGGGACCTATAATAGTGTTTTTTTAGTTTTTATCAAGGGTTGAGTGAAAAATATTTGTTCTATTTAATGTTATAATTGTGTTTCTTGCATGTCCATCGTTTTAGGTAACATTGTTTGCTTGTATGTTAATGACTTAAGTCATGATTGGTTATGCTTAGAAGTTATCCTATCTCTCAAACTTGCTTTGAGTTTCTTCCGAAGTTATACTTCGTATTAAGATTTCAAAAACATTTTTCTAAGAGTGAAGTCTTCACTTATTTCCTAGAAAAGTACTTCCATTTTTCCAAAGCTTAGTGAAACATGCTCTAAGGACCTCTTCATGTGGACCCTGCTGATCTTACTATGCGTTCATTTTTCCGCAATTTTGTTAAAAAATAGTGTTTTCATTTTATTAAAAAGAATTAGTAAATTTTCTTGTGCGCCTCTATATATGCCCTGAATTTCATGGCATTACAAGTTCTCTGTGAAATATCTTGGAATTTATTCTTATTACCCTAGACAATAAGTGAAAACTTACAAAAAAATCAGCGCTCCACGTCTTATGAAGTTATTGCTAAAAACAAACTCATTTTCCTTTTACTGTAAAATAGAGTTTCTGTATACGCTATTCTTATGAAATCATATGTGAATGTATGCAGGTTCGATCATCTGTGATCATCTGGAATTGTGTTTCATTTTAGTGATGAGTTGTCTTGATCATTTGGCCACATAATATATGTTCCAATGGATTTAAAAAACAAAGGTAAAACGTGGGTTGGGAACATATGTCACAGGTTCGAGTCCATGTGTAATGAGGTTGATGGTTTTATAAACAAGGTAATGTTTTTTATATCTTTTCCTCTAAGTCATACTGACATAGTATATTTGCATGGACAAGGATGGACAAACAACGTTGTGTCTGGAAAATGGCAGCTTGAGTTCACTTAAGCGAGTGAAGAGTATAGTTATTTAACTATTTTTAGACTTGTTGGTAGAAATTTGTCATTCCAGGTGTAGAATATTATTCTCATTGTCTAAATTGGTTAATTGTACAGGAAACAGTTAAATATGTTGAGAACCAAGTGCAGTGTGTTGGTTCAGGCGTGAAAAGATTTTACTCCAATGTGGTCCAAGATATACTTCCACCATTAGAAGATACTGTGATTTCCGAAGAGTGGTCTGTGCAACAGGGTTCTGTCGACACTCAGAGAAACAACAATACATTGATGCCAAGCAAACTTGACCATTCAGTGCAATGTACTACTATGCCTTCTGCAGATCCTTGTGAAGAAGCAGAAACTGATTTGCCTTTGGAACAAGGTGATGATGGTATAATCTCCAATAACTTAGATAAGGTGGTTGTGGAGACAAGGGATACGAGTGGAGATCATAACAATACCACGCTGTCCATAGTTTCTTCACTAGAACCTCCAATTCACGAGGCAAGGCTTATAACTTTCCCAAAAGAAGGGATCTTTAGTAAAAGATTTACAGATGACATAGAGTGCAGTTCTGATATATCAAGCACAGGCTGGGATTTTGAACTTGACTTGCCAGAAATTGAAGATTCAAATTTTGATGACGATAGAAGTTTATCTGCACCACAAGCAGTTTCAGTTGATGGTCACGAGGATATTGTTCCGGTAATAGATTCATCATCATCTTCAGCTGATGACGTAGATTGCAGAACCCCAGAAAAAGAGAAGCCTCTTTCTGATAACCTTTCAACTGAAGTTGAGCGTTTCAATGCTTCGAGCACCATCCTGCCACCTGAACTTGACTTGCCAGAAGTTGAAGATTCAAATTTTGATGAATGTGGGAGGTTATCTGTACAACAAGCAGTTCCAATTGATAAAGGTCAAAAGTATAATGTTCAGGTAATGGGTTCATCACCGTCTTCAGCTGATGATGCAGATTGCAGAACCTCAGAAAACGATAGCCCTCTTTCTCATAACCTTTCAACTGAAGTTGAGTGTTTCAATGCGTCGAGCACCATCCAGCAACCTGAACTTGACTTGCCAGAAATTGAATATTCAAATTTTGATGAAGATGGGAGTTCATCTGTATCACAAGGAGTTTCAGTTGATAAAGGTAAAAAATGTAGTGTTCCTACAATAAATCCATCAACTTCTTCAGCTGATGATGCAGACTGCAGAACCTCAGAAAAAGATGGTTCTCTTTCTGATAATTTTTCAACTGTAGATGAGTGTTTCAATGCGTCAAGCACCGGCCAGTCTCCTGAAATTGTGGTTTCAACTTTTTCTTGTGAGAACAAAGAAGTGGATAATGGTGTTATCTCTTTCAGTTGTGCTGCGTCCCCCGAGTCCTCTAATTTTTCGGAGTTAACATTGGCAGATTTGGTTCAGAAGGCTGAAGATATATTTGACCCTCATGTTGATTCTATCGATTGCATTTATGATAAATCCGACGACCAAAAATGTTCTGTATCGTTAAATACTGCAGCACGTGAAACGAAGACTCCAAATTTTATTCCTGCATTTTCTGGTACTGTTTCTTTCTTTGAATCAAATGTTGGTATTTCTGATTTTCTACCTCCTTCCTTGGAACTGTATAATAATTTCCTTTTTATATGCTTGCATTACAGTTTTCTACCCTTTCTCTACATCTGCTCCTTGTAACTCTTTCTTCCCTAATAGAAAGCTTCTTACCCTCTAACCTTTTTCTGCTTTGCAGATGTTAATACTTCCACGACTCATGGATCAGTTTCTGTGTTCGAACCATCTGGAAGTAGGCAAGAACTATACTGTGACAGTCATCAATCCAATTTGCTCATTTCTCCTGCAGAAATTGGTATATTTGTATTTTTGCGAATACCTAATATTTTATATATTTTCAACTTAATGTTTACTAATTTTATGATGGCATGTGGTTTATGAAGATGATTAAGGTTCAGTTTTGCCTGCTTGTTTCTGCTGCATGGTTAGAAAAGAATGAATTTAGTACTTTACTGGTGCTTCTTTACACTATCAAAATAGTCATTGATCTCTGGTACCGTTGGCTTATGATATAATCCTTCAAAAATACACCTTAGTCAATAATATTTTACACTGACCATTGGATTCTGTAGTTTATTTATTGAGTTGCCCTTGCTATTCTTATATATATCATTCTTAAAGACACTCATCTGGATTTACTGTTGTTGACGCACGTTGCGCAGGTAACTTTTGCAAAGTTAGTGGTGGTATTTCAGACCCTAACATGGCAACAGTCGATCTCTCTGATAAGGTAGAGCTTGATGAAAGTTGTGCCATTGTGAATGCTAAGTCTGTCTGTGGTGCTTCTTACAGGGGGAGAAATTTCAGATATTATAGGGTACCATTTCATTGCACTCCGTTTTCATTATCTGCAATCACAAATAACTCATTCCTGTTCATTTATATACATACTCACATTCTCTGCACCACTAGATGATTGGTGGTCGTCCAGTCATGAGCCTAATTTGAACAATCGTGATCAAGCCAACCAATTTATTCAAACACCTTGTTTGTTTCATTTGTAGAAATTGATTAAGAATGCTTTCGGTTCACACAAGAGATTAATCAAGGAATATGAACACTTGGCAATATTGTATGGAGATGTTGATAAAGAATTATGGCAACATTCTGAATCAAGTTCTTTGCCCTCTACACCCAGTGCATATTCTCTCTTGCCGAGATCACCATCACAAGAGACGCCCGAGTCTGATTGGGAGCTTCTGTAAATAAGACCAATGGTCGCTTTGCGGAGAGTAAGTAAATTATGAGCCTCTTCATCTCATTTCTTAGAGTAAATAAATTCTGTCTACACTTCCAATTCAGCAGTTCAAATTTAACGCAATTGAATAATGTCGTTTACCACGGGAAATTCTAAATACACTCTATTCTGCTACTGCTTGATGCATTTCTATGGATGTTAATTTCTTCTTTATTTTCGGACACTCTGGTTTACCACGGTGAGTTATGTACAAAGAAACCAAAACTTGTACAGTGGAAGTACATTTACATCATTTGGTCAAATCGATCCATTTTATCGAGTTTGCTTGTTACACACTTCATATTTATGTTCGTTGTTTTGTGGGTGACTTGTCTCTGTAGAGTTTGCGGCTTTGTTGCTTGTGGTCGACTAGATGGTGTTATGCTCTGGTTCTATGCTAATTGGTATTTCGTTCTCTTCACGTTAATTCAAGATTGTACCTTTTAATTATATATTCAGCCATTCTTGCAGAATAAAAATTATTTTCAATCAAAATAACAGGAAAGAAAACGGATAATATCCATTTTCCATGTACTTCTACGTGTTCATTGTGCAAATTTTGATGATAAGTTTGATTTGTAGTAGTATATACTAATATATATAAGATTTTGACTGATTGTAATGCAAGGATTTGTGTTAAATAGTTAGTGTATGCAATGCCCGTTTGGCAGACCATTTGAAAGGCCTAAAGTTGGTTTTGAGCTAATTTTGTAGAAATATTGTCTGATTACAAAAATGTTGGCTCAACGTGGTTTCATCCTCAAGATCTCTTCTACAAACAAAAAGACAGAAACACAAGATATCCCAAACATACATTAACTATCAAGCTACACATAAAATTGTGAATGGTTGATCAAGTTGTTCTTATTTCACACTTAAAAACAAATTTCTATATTTATTCTCTGAAAGAAATTGCTAATCCATATCATAGATTATTCTTTTACTTTAGTGTTGGATTTGGATAGGATGCAAAAGGACATCAAGTTGCATATTCTCCTTTTCCACTACCTTTTCTCCTGTCAACGACAAAAACTGGGGTCAAGTAGAATATGTTCTGTCCAGTTAATATAAACAAAAACTGAAAAGACTGCTTTTTTCAAAGAAAAACTCTATAGCACTTGTATTAACTTGATCCCAGTATTTTTGAAAGAATTTAGATAGTCCTCGGCCCTTTATGTTGCAATATCAGTCCCTTTTGGCACTAGCAATGGAAATTTTCTCTTCAAACGATCAAATTTCGGTGAAAACAAATTTTTTAACCTGTCATCCTATGTCGAATTTCGGTGAAAACAAATAGAACTGATAAAAGTGGTGAAACTGTGATGTGAAAATTGCTAGTAGCCTCACGGGAACTTTTTCGGGCAGTAACATTTTAAGAGGAGAATAAAACACTACTTTTTAATACTACCTCTCTTCAAATACATTTTCAACCACGATCTTTCAATAAAATAATTTGCACATGAATTCATAATTTTTTTATTTCTTTTCTTTTTAATCATACGTTCTATGAAATTACTCAAAAAAATAAAAATCAAACAAACACTGAATTGATATACAAGAAGAATCTATAATCTACTAATAATCAAAATCCTAAAACCCTTTTATAGAGCAAGAACCCCAATTCTTTGTTGGCCATGATTGCATCAAATCAATTCTAATCGCTACTTTTAATCTTGATTCTTCTAAAAGAGACTTGTGACATGCCATGAAGAGCTTCTCTAATGCAAAACTTGAGTATAAAATGTAGAATCATAACCGCACACCCCTTGCCCACAACAAAGGAAAGAAGGAAAAGAATAAAAAAATTCCTC
>CAIGRH010022998.1:0-18328 GCA_903798295.1 Fraxinus nigra | reverse complement strand
TACAATTAAGTTTATCAATTTTTGTTTATTGTAACAATTATTTTTTTAAATTTTTTAAATCAAATTCTTATCTTCAACATTCCATTAATTAGAACGTCTCGTTCTTGTTGATAATTTATATCAAAAATATTTTATTTTTATGCTTTGAAATGAGGAAAAAAAATATTTTTAGCACCTTTTAATTATTTATCTTTTAAAAATATGATAAAAAAAATTATTTTACGTCATTTCAACCAACTTTTGGACATAAAACTATTATCAAATATAAAATATGTTAACTAATGAAAAATTTGAGGACTAGAATGATACGAAAAATCTTTAAAGGTATAAGTTTTGCAATGCACAAAGATTAAGAACCTTATGTACAATTAAAATGCGGCGCAATAAATAAAAATTGTAGTATGAATATAATTACCCTTTTTTGGATGAGAATCATTTTTTTTTACGATTATGACCTTAATACAATTCAATTATTTCAATAATATCTTACTTTTCATTTTTCAATATGTATTTAATTTACAAACTATAATAAATACTATAATTAATTCTCAATTAATTAATATGCACATTCATTTAATTATTATTAATTAACATCCACAATCACATTCATTTAATTAATATTAATTAGAATTTCATGTTCACAATCAATTCATTATTCACACCCATGTATGCTAATTAGCATTGAGTTTCACTTAATTGAAAATTAAATTATATTTATTTAATAGAAGTGATTTAACATTCATTGTCATGCATATATTTCTTATTATTAATTTTAAATTAATTAGCATTCACGTTAATGTATCGTATTTGTCATTCACTTCCATTTATGCATTCAGTTGTAATTCTAATACTTACATTCAAGTATACATTTCACTATACGTATATGTATAATAATTAAAATTTAGTTCATGGACTTGCATTTTTCTCATATTTAAATCAAAAAAGGCAAATAAAGATCAAATATTACTTTTCACAATACTTATAAAATATTTCAGAATAACGTATAATGCACGTTCAACTCTGACTAATATCAACTAAATAGGAGTACTAATTTTTATATGGGTGATTAGCACATAAAGTCTCCACCTTTCATTGTTATTGTGGAAAACGTTCATACCTTTTATTTTTTGGCATTTTCATCCTTATTTCCACCTTTCATTGCGCAAAAGGTAATTTTCACCTATTTTCTCAATTAAAAAATATGAAATGACAAATATCCGTCTCTCTTTAAATAACACAAAAAGAAAAAAAAATTAATTGCAATCATAGTCCCATTTTTTTTTAAAAAGCGCAAATAAGTTACAAATAAATTATTAAAATGGTTATTAGTACATAATGTCTCTATCTTTCATTGTTATTGCGAAAAAGTCCCTACCTTTCTTTTTTGACATTTTCATCATTAATTAGACATTTGATTGCGCAAACCACCATTTCTATCCATTTTCATCCAATTTCTAAATAAAAAGATGTGAAATAATGAATATAACATCACATTTAAATAAAAAGCTAAAGAATTAAATTACAATCATAGTCCCAATTTCTTTAAAATTGCAATTGAGTCCCCAATAAATTATTAAAAATTTAATTTCTTTTAAAAAGTGCAAACGAGTCTCAAATAAATCATTAAAGAATTAGAAATTTTAAAAATATATATTTTTTTATTTAAATATGAGGTTATATTCGTTATTTCACAGCTTTTTATTGAGAAATTGGATGAAAATTGACAAAGATTGTGGTTTTCGTAATCAAATATGTAATCAAGAGTGAAAATGTAAAAATAAAATGAGAGGTATGGACGTTTTTCACAATAACGGTGAAAGACATTGACATTATGTACTAATTACCATTTTAATAATTTATTTGTAACTTATTTGCGCTTTTTAAAAAAAAAAATTGGGAATGTGGTTGCAATTAATTTTTTTTCTTTTTCTTTTATTTAAAGAAAGAGGTATATTCATCCTTTCATAATTTTGAATTGAGAAAATAGGTGAAAAGAGACATTTTGAGCAATGAAAGGTGGAAATAAGAGTGAAAATACCAAAAAATAAAAGGTATGAACGTTTTCCACAATAACAATGAAAGGTAGGGACGTTATGTGCTAATTATCATTTTTTATATTTCTAAGAGTGCTAAAAAATTTGGAAAAAGCTGCTTGTACATATTTGGGTTACAATACAACGTGATAACATGACATGGACGGCCAAAATACGATGGGATGGACGACTGAAATGCAAGAAGAAATTACTCACTTTTGTAAGGCGGGAAATGAGACAAATAGGAAAACAAACCTGTAAAAACTCAAAAATTGGAGGCAAATTCAATGGAGGCACCCTAATTATTCAGACCAAATTCCCGGCACGTATTTCTAACCAGTTGCCCTCCGTTTACAAAAAAATGAGTTCGATTGCACTCGAATTTTGAAGCAGTTGCACCAGATCCGACGAGTTTGATTTCAGATTTTCTTACTGGTTTCCCAAAAAAAAAAGGATTTCCGATTTCGATTGCACCCTAATTTCTGGTCGAAATCTCCGTCTTACTCAAACCTCCCAAAGAAGCTTATTATCCAGCATTGCCCTAGGTATCCCGAATGTGTGATTTGATTTTTTAAATTGTTATCGTTTTGGGCCATATTCTAAAATGTTTAGAACATGTACAGACCTCTACCTCTGTAACATTCAGATTTTTGAACTCATTTATTTCATAAGTCGGTGTCTGAATATGCGTGAATGAATTTTCAAACAATGAACGACTGCTTCAATCCATTTCCAATTATGTTGAAATCAATATGTTGCTGTAAATCTCAAATTGTAATGCTAAAAGTGTGTGGTAATTTTTACGTAGGAGAATAGGCGATGGAAGACGCTGAAAATGACCATTTGGTGGAATCCGAAAATGTCAACCCGGAATACAATATGAACGAGTTGTAGTGCCGGAGGTTGGTATGAAGTTCAAAGATGTACATGAAGTCTTTGATTTGTACAAATCATATGCTTACAACGTAGGTTTTTCGGTAAGGACAAGGAATTCGAGAAAGGACGATGATGGAGTTTTGCGATATGTGACTTTCACATGTAGCCGTAAAGGTCGAAGAAGCGATAGCACAAACGGCTTATTGAAACCGCAACCAACAATTCAGACGGATTGCAAAGCTCGGATCTCCGCATCTTCAGATAATCATGGTTACTGGAGAATTAACACGGTATACCTCGACCACAATCACAAAATAAGTCCAACAAAGTCGAGATTGTATCGATGCAATCGAGAATTGAGTACACATGTGAAGCGGAAGCTTGAAGTGAATGACATAGCTGAAATTTCATTGCATAAAAGTTTCAATTCTGCAGTTGTTGAAGCGGGTGGATATGAATATATGACATGCGTGGAGAATGATTGTCGAAACTACATTGAACAAGTTAAGTGATTCAGCCTTGGGGAGGGAGACGCAGCATCAATACAGTAGTATTTTTCAGATATGCAAGCACAATGTGCAGGATTTTACTTCTGTATGAATTTAGATGACGATTTGTGATTAAGGAATGTATTTTGGACAGATAATCGATGTAGGGAAGCATATAAGGAGTTCGGGGATGTTGTCACGTTTGATACCACTTACTTGACTAATAGACATGACATGTCTTTCGCACCTTTTGTTGGCGCCAATCACCATGGACAATCAACACTACTAGGTTGTGGTTTGATCTCGAATGAGAATATGGATAACTTCGCCTAGCTTTTCAGGGCATGGCTTAAGTGTATACACGGTCAAACTCCGCATGGAACTATTACTGATCAAGACAGGGCAATGCAAAATGTCATTCAGATAGTTTTTCCAAATACAAAGTATAGATGGTGCTTGTAGCACATTTTGAAGAAACTGCCCGAAAAATCTAGATACCACGTAGATATGGGTTCAATATTTTCAGCAATACATGTATTGGTCTATGATTCTCAAACGGTTGAAGAATTTGAACAAGGTTGGGGATCGATGATCACAACATTTGAGTTGCATGATAACGAATGGTTGTCAGGATTGTATGAGAACTGAAATCGTTGGGTTCCTTGCTTTTTAAAAACAACGTTCTGGGCTGAGATGTCAACAACACAACAGAGTGAAAGCATGAATGCTTTTTTTGATGGGTATGTGCACTCGAAAACATCTTTGAAGCAATTCGTTGAACAATATGAGCGAGTATTGAGGAACAAGGTAGAGAAGGAGTTCCAAGCTGATTTTAAGTCGTTCTCTCAAATGGTCCCACGTGCAACAACATATTAAATGGAAAAGCAATTTCGATAGAGTACACAATTTCAAATTTCAAAGAAGTTCAAATTGAGTTTACCGGTAAGGTTTACTGCGACCTCATATTTGCTTCTGAGGGATGTTTTGGGACGACTTATGAGGTAAGGGAAGATGTTGTTTGCGACGATCGACGTAAGAAGAAATTATTTTTGTCTCTTTCCATAGGGATAAATGTGAAGTTATTTGTAGCTGTAACTTGTTTGAGTTTCAGAGAATCCTTTGCAGACATGAAATTGCAATACTGATTCGTAACGACGTTACCGTATTGTCGGATCAATATTTACTGCATAGGTGGAGAAGTTGTGAAAGTAGTGTCTGAAATTTTCCAGTTTCTATTCTTTGGAATCTAAACAGATGCTACTTATTGCAGAAGCCATATCCCATGTTATTTTTTATGATGACATGAGATATGTTACGATTTTTTACTGGTTGGGTTATTGATATCCATCTCGGCATTGTGCAGTGTGTGTACATTCAAGCCCCATATATAATTGTCAATTTTAGTATGGCTAACGTCATTCGATTCTCCAATGTCGCACCACTCCCAAAATCCACACTTGTGACTGCAACATTTGAAAAATTCTCCCTTGTTTGGGGTATTCCTTTCAATCTCAAAACACTTTTGAAACCGTTATTGCACGCCGGGTATCGGTATTTTGTCGGGCATTCGACAAAGAAATGGCCCTTACGCCTGTAACTGTGGCAAACTCCCGAATTCTTTCCACCCATTCGACTATTGGAATCTATCAAAAACCAAAACCAAAAATTCAAATGAAATTTCGTAATTATGGTCATTCTTTCACAAATTCTGTAACAAAAACCATATGAAATCTGTTCCCTTCCTCCTTCGCCAAAATGATAACTATAACAATGGCAAAACTTTCAAAACATCCAAATATTTCGTACCTTACAAGAGATGGTGACACATTCGATTACTGTGACGACAACACTGGAGTGAACGGGAGTAGGCGGTCAAACGAAAATGGGGAGGGGAGTGAAAGAGAGTAGGGTAGGTGTTTGATTTTGGGAAAAACGGGAGAGAACTGAGAAAAATCTTGATTACCTAATGAGATAGTTCGAGCATCCGAAAATGGTGGTAGCTTACGGAACGTCGGACAGCTTCGACTAATATTCAGACAGGCCGGTGACGAGCAGAACAAATTGGGAGAGATGAGTAAAAGAGAGAAGTGTTTCGATTTTGGGGGAAATGAATTGGGTCAATTTCACATTTTTCCTTTTTTTTTTTATATTCCTTTTGCCACGTCAGTTTGTAAACAACTATTGTCAAAGACCATTGTACGGGGTTGAAAAAATTTCTTGCACGGGAGGATCAATTTCCCTTTTTTTTAATTTTGTTAGGGGCCAAAGAGAGAGAAGAAAATTAACTTCAATAATAAATTCAAGAAGTAGAGGAAGAGTTTTGCCATTTGACGTGAGCCCTAAACAAACAAGGGCGCATGTGGTGTCCCTTCACNTTTTTTTTTTTTTTTTTTGCCACGTCAGTTTGTAAATAACTATTGTCAAGGACCATTGTACGTCTAGCGGGGTTGAAAAAATTTCTTGCACCGGAGGATCAATTTCCCTTTTTTTTTTACTTTGTTAGGGGCCAAAGAGAGAAGAAAATTAACTTCAATAAATTCAAGAAGTAGAGGGCCAAAGAGAGAAGAAAATTAACTTCAATAATAAATTCAAGAAGTAGAGGAAGAGTTTTGCCATTTGACGTGAGCCCTAAACAAACAAGGGCGCATGTGGTGTCCCTTCACTCCTCTTGGAGGAAAACCTCGCCCTTTGACGTGGCATGTTCTCATTGGTCAAACACTTCCGAGTGCTGATTACACGTGGGATCCAGACATTGGTTATTAGTACGTGGAATGGAACTCGAGTCCTTACAGCACATCACTGTTTCTGTTTTAAACACGAGAATAATTCTTTATACACCCAAAGAAGCCTTTCTACAAATTTCCACGTCTCAATTCTCAAATTATTTCCAAAATTCGAGGCTTCAATTCATATACAACTACTACACGCGTACTCTTACATACATAACGAATATATGTACGTATTAATCTATATCTGATATAGATATATTTCGCCGCTGGTATCAGGAATTGCGAGATGGAGATTTTAATGAAATTCTGGGGTTTGGATTTGGTAGCATTGAGGGGGTTTGTGTTTTCAATATTCATTCTGAATTTTGGGTTTTCTTGTCAGATCCTCTTCCTCCAACCACTTGTTGCAGCTTTAGGTAATCTGATTTCTCGTTATATAATTTCACATTATATATATAGATATATGTGTATCGTGTTTGTGAATAGGATAAATCAACTTTGTTCATCTATAGACTATATGAGACTACGAGTTGCTGGAATGTTGGGCTTTTGTGAATCCAGGATTTGGGACTTTTAGTTGAACATATGAGACTACTACATGCATTGTTTCAGAAAGAGGAAATTGGTTAAAGAAGGACCGACTTGGATGGTGCAAATAAAAAAATAAGCCAAAATTTTGAAATTATGTAAAGAACACTTCTTGATTGTTGCCCTTAATGCGTGTCTATATGTTTTGATCTGCAGATGGTCAACCTAGTGATGCCGCCGCTCTTTTTGAGAGAGCTTCACAAAGTATAAAAGTGAAGAAATATAGTGAAGCGCTCGATGATCTTATTGCTGCTATAGAGACTGATCCTGGACTTTCAGAAGCATATTGGCATCGAGCATCTATTCTTCGTCGGTTTTGCAGGTTGGATATAGGAATTTTTGCAACTGCATTTTGAAGAAAATCTAAATTTTGTCCATGAAATACTTTTTTTTTTTTTTGGTTTTCTTTGTCAAGCACATTTAGCTGTCCCATGAAATATATTAGGCACTCAAAGAGAGAATGATTTCCTAAAAATTAGTGAGTAGGTATCCTACAAATGCCAGTACCAAATTAGAGCTGAATGAGTTTTCCTGAATTTAGACTGCTCTTAATGGTTGTATGGTTTAAAATCACGCACTTCCTTCCATTCATTATTGAAATATCATTAGGGGCATCATAATTGATTTTGCAGTTTGTAGGCCTTGAGTTTTTTTCTCAATTAATATACAATTGATTGTTTCATATCAGATTTAAGTAGTTTAATAGATCCATAGTGCTTTCAAGAAGTTTGGTCCTCAATAATATACAATGATTTGATCGACAAATTATATAATTTGTGAAGTTTTTGGCTAATGTAGATATGAAGAATCAGAAAAAAGCTACAAAAAGTTTCTGGAGATGAAACCCAGGAATTCAGCAGCAGAGAAGGAGCTTGGTCAATTATTACAAGCTCAAAGTGCCTTGGATTCAGCTAAGAGCCTCTTTGATTCAGGCGACTTCACGAAAGCATTGGAGTTTATCGATAAAGTTGTACTTGTTTTCTCTCCAGCCTGCTCCGACGTCTGTATTCGATCTGTATTCATTTTTGAATTATGATTTCATGTGCTGTTTAAGTTGGCTATGGCACGCTGCAATATATAGGTTCAGCTTGACCACTGCATTATCTGTTGCTTTGTTGCAGGCCAAACTCCTCAAAGTGAGACTATTATTAACAGCTAAAGATTATTCCAGTGCCATATCTGAAACGGGACATGTTCTCAAAGAAGACGAGGATAACTTAGAGGCTTTACTGTTACGTGGTCGTGCCTATTATTATTTGGCGGATCATGATGTTGCTATTAGGTGTGTTCTCAAACACATTTATGATTTCCTACTGCTCACAACCCCGCACCCGCACCCATGCCCAACCCCACCCCAAAGCAGGAAAATGCAGTAGAAACGGGAAGAACCGAAGAAGTAATGACTGTTATATATTATACTTAATTGAGGAGTTGAGTTTTTCTTACATTTATTATTCCACATTTTCTTCCACAGGCATTACCAGAAGGGTCTTCGCCTAGACCCTGAGCACGGTGAATTGAAGAAAGCGTATTTTGGATTAAAAAATCTGCTCAAAAAGACTAAATCTGTAATGTGTTTAGTCGCTTAATGTAGCGATTCATTGTTATTCAATGATATTTTTCATTTCTCAAATGTAATATATTTATGCAGGCAGAAGATAATGCAAGCAAGGGTAAGCTTCGTCTTGCAGTGGAGGAATATAAGACTGCCNATATTATACTTAATTGAGGAGTTGAGTTTTTCTTACATTTATTATTCCACATTTTCTTCCACAGGCATTACCAGAAGGGTCTTCGCCTAGACCCTGAGCACGGTGAATTGAAGAAAGCGTATTTTGGATTAAAAAATCTGCTCAAAAAGACTAAATCTGTAATGTGTTTAGTCGCTTAATGTAGCGATTCATTGTTATTCAATGATATTTTTCATTTCTCAAATGTAATATATTTATGCAGGCAGAAGATAATGCAAGCAAGGGTAAGCTTCGTCTGGCAGTGGAGGAATATAAGACTGCCCTTGCCTTGGACCCAGACCATACTGCGTATAATGTACACCTTCATCTTGGATTATGTAAGGTCTTGGTGAAGCTTGGTAGGGGAAAGGAAGCAGTAACAAGTTGCTCGGGAGCTCTTGAAATTGATGAAGAGCTTCTTGAAGCTCTTGTCCAGGTTTCTACCTTTTGTTATAACTGTGATTTTCTCTGATAATAAAGAAAAAGTGCATTAAGATGCTTTAGGATGAATGCTTCCTAATCTATACTGTGTAGCTTAACTTGGCTAGTAGTTTACTTCAAACTTTTTTTGTTGATGTTATCTTGGTTAACTTTTCCTTACATGTTCCAGAGAGGCGAAGCCAAACTTTTGGTAGAAGATTGGGAGGGAGCTGTAGCCGATCTGAAATCAGCAGCTGAAAAATCACCTCAGGTTTATCCAACATAACTTCACATCATAATTACATTTTTATTTTTAAAGATGTTTCAACTTTGATAATAGAGCATCATTGCAACTTCACCCAAAGAACTAATTTAAAACTTTGCATATCATGGTGACCTTATAACATATTGAAGGTGATGTTTATTCTGAATCTAAGAAGTTAAATTGCTCATGTAAGACTTGCTTTTTTAAACATCTCGTGTCCCAAAACCGAACAAGTAAAATTGGAAATGGAATAGAATAAATTCTTTACAACTATACATGTCACTTTGAAGTGCATATTTTGTTGAATAATTTAGGTCCCTTGATTCTAAGGTAAAGGTGCTCTGTTTTGATAAAAAAAAAGGAGAGGGAAAAATATTTACATGGTGCTGCCGTAAAACGATAGCGAGACCAAACTCTTTGAAAGCGACATTCTTAGAAAGGACTTATACCACGAACAGACGTAATCTACATGCCCATATAGTTTTTGAATCATTATGTTTTTCATTTTTTGTTTACACAGGAGCTGTTCTGATCTTTTTAATCATCTTTAGTATAAAGCTTGTTAAGTTCTGAGAGCATGGAGCTGGAACTAGGATTCTTGAAATGCATGACATTAGTTAGATGAGATGGAAGAGTGTTACAAGGAATCAATAATTTTGTGTAAATGTAACAAATTAAGAGGAACAATCCTATAAGTTTAAGAAGGCAAATGTGTCTATAACATGGGTGCAACAGAAGTGAGGATCTTAGGATAGATAGGTAGTCATCTGAAGTAGATAAGATAGAAAATTATTATATAATTCAAAAAGTAGAGATAGTAGGGATTAATGATACATTGGAGGGAAGACGACTAAGGTGGTTGGGCAGATCATGCTGAGACCTAAAGAAGCTCCTATTTACAAGAATAACATGATTGGTAGTTAGGAGAAAGGTAGACCTAAATTGATATGGCTTAAGATGACTATTAAGGATTTGATAGCATTAGATGTTTGGACTTCGATGTATCGCGAAGTGAGAAATTAACGATAATGTAGTACATGTCTAAAAACTCGTCGATTTGTAGTCAAATACCGAATAATTAATTTTTGTCAATGAGTTGTTTATTTTACAGAATACCAATTTGGAAAAATTGGAATTGGAAATCTCACATTTCAGTATTACTATGCAAAAACCACTGAATAATGAAAACAAGACATTTTGAACTTTATCTTCTAACAACCACATATTCTAGGAAACAAATTAAACTCCTAATCAAATAAGAATTCTAAGTTAAAACAAATTAAATAATTTTTGCCACAATAAAAGAGAGCCGATTTTGACTGTCTAAACAATAGAAGTTGGCCAAATAATTAGTGGGCTTGTGAGTTTTTCTCATAGGCCCGTTTTGCATGGAAAATTTATTTTCATCCAATTCCCGTTGACTTGAACACGGCCAAATGTCTTCGATTGCATCAATCTTCCATAGATTGAACGGGCTCACGAAGGAGTTGTTTAATTGATCTTAATTTTTGGGAATAAGGCATAGTTTGTTATTGCAATTGTCTATGAGGCCTCTAACCAGAAAAAAAAACCAGTGTGTCACAAGGACTTGACCATAGGATTCTGGCCTTTCATGTATTTTGCTTTATTTACACTTTTTTCCTTGCCTTGTTTTACCACTTTAAACATGTGATTTGAGTTAGAATTGGAAGTGTTAAACTTCTGAGATTTTCAAGTCTCATATATGAGATTATATGTAACACGAAAACACCTTTGAGTTCAATAGGGCAAATATGCCCATAAGATGAACATAAAGGAAGTGAAAATTTTAAGATGGAATCTGTTATCTAAAATATATAAAATAAAAAATGATTATATACATCAGCAAGTAGAGGTAGGATTGATTGAATAAGGATTTTAGGGAAAGACTACTTAAATGGTCAGGGTATAGTTTGCGTAGATCTAAAGAAGCTCCTATTGACAAGAATGATGTGATTTCAGTAGTGCTTGTTAGGAGAGAAATAGACCAAAACTAATATGGCTTAATGTGGTTATGAAGGATTTGATAGCTTTGGATTTTCGCCATTGAAAGTACAGAGAGATGAAGAGGAGTCATGTAATTGATCCCAGATTTACGAGGATTAAGACTTGTTTGTTGTTGCCCTTGTCTATGAAGCCTCTAACAATTAAGAACATCATAGTAGCAATGAGTTCAATTTGGAAGTTTTAAAGATTCCAAAGTTTTCAACATTGATGTATAATTTTGTCATGTTGGGCCTCCATCAAATCTCTTACTTGAAGTCATGGTTTATGGAATGTAAAATACTCGCATTAGTGTGTTCAACTTCATGTAGTTGCCAATGTAAGAGACACATATCAGGTTTTATTACAAAATTGAAATTTGTAGTATAAGCTCCTGTTTGACAGCCATTAAAACACAACTCTTTTTTCTCAAACTCATTTTCGACCATGCATTCTCACAATAAAATATTGTACACGTAAAACCAAAATATTTTTCTTACTTTTTAACCACATTCTCCAAAAATCACCATTTCAAAACTCATTTTAATGATTGTCAAATGGGTTAAGAGTAGTTCATGTATTTTGATTGTTCTCTTCTCAGCTAAGAATTGAGTTGCTCATACAGTCTAAACCCTTCAGGAAAACATTATGTGAAAACTTGCTTGTTGGCATTGTTTATATTTAATTTATAATTGGTCGAACCTATTTTATATCCTCGCATTTCGTTAGATCCACAAGTACTACCCACTTATCAACCATTCATTTTTATCTATTTATAATTTAAATCATTTATAAACACATACCAAACAAGCTTTTGCTCAAGTGGCAAATGATAGAGTTGTGGTCAATTTCACAAAAAATCCTTTTTTAATTATTACGGTTTTTTTGTTGTTATACGATTGCTTTTGTTACGGATGTACTACAAGTTCTTTGTATAGCCATTAGCAATTTAAAATTGTGACCTCAGGATATGAATATTCGCGAAGCACTAATGAGGGCCGAGAGGTCTTTAAAATTAAGCCAGCGGAAGGATTATTACAAGATTTTGGGAATTTCGAAAACTGCATCAATGTCGGATATTAAACGGGCTTATAAGAAGCTAGCGTTGCAGTGGCATCCAGATAAGAATGTTGACAATAGAGCAGAAGCAGAGGCCAAATTCCAGGAAATAGCAGCTGCATATGAGGTTGGTTCTTTAGTAACCCGTCCTCTTTTGTTCTCTCATTCTCCCTACTTTTTTGGTTCAACCTGTAGACGATCGTGCTCATTTGCATTTCTATGATACTATCGATATGCAATTTTACTCTGGTACCATATTTTACAGTCGTCATGGCAAGGCATCATACATTTATGCAAGTCACAGCCACGTCCCTAAGAATGAAGAATTATATTGTGAAAAATTGACCAGTAGATTCTCTATTAAATTGTTTTGCCTACATTAATAACAGCCGGGCCCATACCTTAGCGAAAGTTAATTTGTAAAATGTGTTTTATGACTCAACCCCTCCGATTTTCCACACTTAGTGTTTGATCGGCATGGAAAATATCACCTAGAAAAGAAAATGTTTTCCTTAAAAACAAGGAAAACCGGGCATATTTTCGAAAGTTGGAAAATATTTTCAATATAAAAAAATAGCAATCAAACACTTTAAAGTAGGAATTTGGGTGGAAAACTGATATTTTCCATGGAATAAATGCAATCAAACACACCCTAAATGAACGGAGGACGATTGGTATTTAGAATAAGAGAGTCCAATCTAAATGACATTTCGTTCAGTTTCTCCAGCTGTATCCCACAAAAGAATTTGATTCAAGCATAGTAGTTCTACGGAATTAATCTTATTTTGATATGAGTTCACAACTATGCTTGAACTCACTTGGGTGTGTACCGTTTGTCATTTGTTGGAGCCAGCCAGTGTAAATAATTTCAGTGAAGCGGATTATTAATCTCTGTTCTGTTCTATATTTTCTCCTTCATTATTTGGATTCCCCCTCTTGTAGTCCTTTTTAGCATTACGTGTCTATTAATGGAATGAGAACTTGGACGCTGCAGATTCTTGGTGATGAAGAAAAACGTACCAAATATGACAGTGGCGAAGACATTGACGAGGGTATGGGAATGGGTGGCGGAGGATCTAACCCTTTTGGAGGAGGGGGCCAGCAATATACATTTCACTTTGAAGGAGGATTTCCTGGTGGGGGCTTTGGTGGCTTCCATTTCTGACCTTGTGGAAGTTTGGAAATATGTTTCACTAACAGATTTTCTGCTGAGACTCCATAGACTTTAGAACAGCAATTTTGTCTAACCCCTAACAGCTGCAATGCATACACATTTATGGGCAATTTTTACGTGCTGTCTGATTATGAAAAAGGTCTTATTTGAGGAAGTTTAGCTCTGCGGGGATCGATATTCTGAAATTTTAAAGATCATAGTCTATTGAAGGAAAATGACAACCCCTTATTTGAATTGTAACATGTGCATAGAATTTCTTTTATGGACTTGTGTGGAACAGATGTCCTCTTAATACAAGGAAAGTGATGTTTTGTTTTTAGAGCCATCAAAAGATTGTTCAACATATGAATTCTGCGAAATATTGAGGTGTACTTTTTGGCTTTTGCAGGAAATATTCTTTTGACAATTTACATATTTCTAGAACCTGTATCATTTATTTATGTGATATGGATATTGATATCATTTTTTAAGGAACTGATTTGTAACTACAAAATTGTACTACTTTCTTCGAGTTGATTAGTTACTGAAAAAATGGTTTTTTTGGCAATGATATGTTGTTGATGCTTCTGCAAAGATTTTGCTGGGGTGAGTTCACCCTTTAGTTGGTGCGTGTTATTTATAGTATTCAATGACAAAGCAATGCCCTTTTCACCATTTTCTTACGTTGTTTAGGCTTTCTCATGCGCACAATATGTATTGCATTTTAAGATCTTGTTACAATGACTGCTGGGATTTTTTATTTTTTATTTTCCTTAATGCCTAGGCAAAATCTTGTGTGCTCTCATTAGGCCTTTCTTCATACCTTTTAGGTTCTCATATGAAGGCTCCTTCGACACCCTAATTTTGAATTCAACTTGCAGTCCCCTTATTTTTTTGGAAATCTTCTACATTTTCACCATATTAAGTTGTTGGCAAGGCCAACTTGATCTTCTCCTCTAGGGATCTCACACGAGGGGGCTCTGAAAGAGTCACAAGGGGAGGTAATGTACCTAGGATTTAGACACCACTTGTAACCCAAACCAAACTTATTTGTTGGAAAGGCAGTAAAGCGTGAAGTTCTTGGCTTGTGATTCTGTTTCTAGTGAATACTATTGCTCTATTTGCTAGTTTGAAGAGTCCATCAAACTACCGCAAGTTATAGAAATAGAATTCATTTCGAAATAAAATGGCCGAAGAGTGAAAACTGTTATTTGTAAAAGAATGTCAGTGATTCTCGTATGCACTTTTGGGGGTTAATAGTTTTTGTTAGGCAGGAATTTTGATATACTTAAAAAAAACTGAAATAATTGTTGCATAATGACAGCTTATTACATTACACAAATATAATTCTGTGAAGATAATATAAGCATAAGCACGGTACAAAGGACTCCATTAGCACACACTGTTCACACACTCAAACAAAATGCTGCCAAAACAAGGACGATACTGGACACTGCATTCAATGCATGTTGGGACAGATAAATTCCATCAGAAGTATCGACAGGAGTAGTATCATCAGAGAAGGAAGAAGAGGAAGAATCTGAAGCCGGGTGTTTTTTGGGTTTTAAAGGTGCAGGAGCTGGCGGTGGAGGTACAAATAGACCATGCGGAAGGAGTACTTTATCAACCTCATATATGGCTAGTATGTTGTCGGCATATACTGCACTTGCCACTGTTGCCTTAACCATATCGGTTGTTATGTTCACCTGACTCCCAGTTGCTGTGATATTGAGTGGAAATTTTTCATCATTACCAATTTGTGTTCTTAGTGGATTGCTTGCGGTTTGGAACTGGGAGATGGAGAAAAATGAAGGTAGGACATGGAATTGGATCAGCTCGGTTTTCTGTTGATCAGTGAGAGAGTTTAACATGCCTGGTTTGAGGTTAGCGAATGCAACATCAGTTGGAGCTAGTATTGTGAGACCTTGGTTTGACTTTTTAAGCTGTGTATTGAGTTGATTACCCACTTGGGTGATTTTTAGGAGTCGAGTAAATGTTGTATATTTCTTGGCCTTTTGAAGAATGGAACTTATGTCGGGACCTGGAGATGCAGGAGACGGCGATGGAGATAGAGGAGCCAGCATCGGAGGTACAGGAGCTGGAAGTGGAGGTACAGGAGCTGGAAGTGGAGGTACAGGAGCCAGCACTGGAGGTACAGGAACAGGCGCTGGAGGTGTAGGAGCCGGCGACGGACTCTGTGAAAGAGCTGGAGTGCACTGAAAAAAGAATAAGAAGAACACAAGAGGAAATGTTGAGAAAATCTGTTTCATTTTGCAGGGTTTTAAGAAGAATGAATAAATCCCTTGATTGAAGATGAAAGGACACAAAGGGGATGGCCTGATTTATATTGAGTGGGATTCTATTTTTTCCTGCAAAAAATAAAAATAAAAAGAAAAAATCTCTCTCTGCCCCTCTCTCACTCGCACACTTGAGATGTGCAATGAGTGGTAGATAAGGTGAAAGGTGCACTTTAAGGTGACAAGAAAACTTAGACAGTGTTAAGGCAGCTACTGGTTTGCTTAAAGTTGGAGGAAGAAGAACTTGGCTAATATTGATGCTTGGATAGCCTAATGAGTTTTGAACAGATCTTTTTTCTTCAAGTTTCCATGTTTGTGGACAGAACATTATGATGATAATGATTATCTATTGTACGAGAAATCATTAGGCAGTGATTTCAATGTCATTATGATTGGATTAGATAAGGTAAAGGGTTTAACTAGTTTGTGCATCATATTATTGGATGGTATGCAGATGAGTTCAACAAAATGGGGCCTCCAATTAGTTCATGAGAAACATGTTTAGTACCTTAATTGGCAACTAATTTGTGTTAATAATGTTGGAACATCCTTTTGAACAAATCTTATTTTTAAAGTTTTCATTGTTCTGAGGACAGGAAGCTAAGATTTAATGAAGGAATGTGTAATGTAGATACGAGGAATCAGAAAAAGCTACGAAAAGTTTCTGGAGGTAAAAAGTAGCAGAGAAGGAACTTTCTCAACTATTTCAAGCTCAAGGCGCCTTGGATTCACCTAAGAGCATCTTTGATTCAGGCTACTTCATTCCACATTTTCTTCCTCAGGCATTACCAGAAGGGTCTTCGCCTAGACAATGTGCACAGTGAACTGAAGAAAGCGGTTTTGCATTGAAAAATCTAGTAATCTTAAGATTTAAACAGTCTATGATTTGTGCTCTTTCATGGTTAACTCTATAGTTATGAGATTGTATAATTTTTATTTTATTTTTCCTTTAGTAACTCTATGTAGACCTATGAACAGTCACTACCATTGTATTTTACACATCATGATATAACAATTCTATTCTTTATAAAAGCAGAAATTAGAAAATCTATAGTTCTCATGCAGTGATGAATAACTGGTATACAAACATATATAAAGAGTACGTAGACTATACTAGTAANAAAGTCAGATTTTTAGTAAATTTTGATAAAAGTTATATATTTAAAAATTCCATAATATATGTTAATAAAATTAATTGTTAACTTTGATTTAGATTAAAATTTAGATTTCAATCAATACCAAACATGACTTTATTTGAAAAAAAAAAGAAAAAAAATTTTCTCAAAAGTTAGTGGGGCACGTGCCCCACTAGGCCCTACCTTGGGTCCGCCCATGCTAGTAAGGAACTAATATACAAGAAAGGAAACAACTACGCAGCCATTCTATGCCTAAAAGATAAGGACTGAATAAATAAAATCTTTGATTTAATTCTCTGATTTGATTTTCCTCCAATTTAGAAACTGTTTTTCTATTGGAACAAAGAGCATGCACACTAGTACTTCTTCAAGTTTCTCTTTGATTAAATGATACTCTACCTCCACGTGCCTGGTTCTATCATGTTGCACCTATTTATTGCAGTCATATCATCACACTATAGTCTCATAGGTCTTCAATAGGAACTTTCAGTTCATCAAGAAGTCTTATAGCCATAGAAGTTCACAAATTCCATTTGTCACAGCTCAAAGCTTTGCTTCTACACTTGTTGTGTATGCGGTTCATATAAAGTGGAATACAGATTTACTGGAAAAATATGTCAATATATATATATATATATATATATATATATATATATATATATTGAATAAACTCATTGTGGACATATGCACATTATTGAACCACGTTACATCTAAAAGTTCGCGGTTTGCCAGAGATTTATCTTTAACGGGTTTATCTAAGGTCAACTCATACATCTGGAGGGATCCAACTAACTCCTCTACCGTAATGAAATTTATGTCTTTACTTTCTTCAATCGCCGTGATTTTAGGTCTGAAATGCTCGGGTAAGGATCTAAGAATTTTACGCACTATCTCAAGCTCGGGGATTTTATCTCTTAGGTTGAAGCTAAAGTTCACTATGTCGTTTAGGCTCGCGTAGAAGGCATCAAAACGTCTCTTCTCTCATTCTAATCTCCTCAAACCTAGTGGTCAACATTTACAATTTTGAGTTATTAACAGTCTGAGTTCCCTCATGTGTGGTCTGTAGAATATTCCAAACCTCTTGGCTACCTCACACGTAGACACTTTCCTAAACTCTTCAGGGGATACCGCCATAAATAAAGCCTGTAAGGCTTTACTATTCCAATTACACTTATCTAAGTTTGTTCTAGTCCAATTAGTAATGAGAGTATGAATAATTTCATTATTAACAGTAGAACTAGGGGCAGTTCAACCATTAACCACACTTAGACCAAATTCGCTCATCTATAGATTTTGGGAAAGCTCTCATTCTAACCTTTTAGTAAGCATAACTATTGCCATAAAAAAAGGGCGAAACAGATAATGAACTAACCATCTAGACAAATTAAGGCCTGGAATCAAAATTTGGCTCTGAGACCAATTGAAAGTTCGCGGTTTACTAACTGAGTTCGACCTTACGTGCGAAATTATACTAATTAAAGTAACAAGACACTTTTAATTAGTTTCTAGATGGTTAAACAAACAATTCAATTATCCTAAGTTGAATTACCGCA